>SNQJ01S0196389.1:0-17408 GCA_010110895.2 Picea sitchensis
GTTTATTCATTAAATATCTAATGGAAGCATGATCACTATGTATGAAAACATTATACCCTATAACATAATTTCTAAACTTGTTGAGAGCATGGATTATTGCTAAAAAATAGTTTTCAGTGACAGTGTAGTTTAGCTATGCACCAAAAAATTTATTTCTTATAAAATAGATTGCATAAGGCTTATTATCTTCTTTTTGTCCCAAGAATGCTCCTATGGATTTATCTGATGAATCAATATGAATATGGAAAGGGAGAGCCCAATTAGGACCTTGTAGAACAAGAGTTGTTGAGAGGCATTTTTTGATTGTTTCAAATGCTTCTTGATAATTTAAAGTTCAACAATAATCTACATATAAGGGTAAGCAAAGGACACGCTATTTTATTGAAGTCTTTGATGAGTCTCATGTAGTAACTCAGATGTCCAAGAAAACTTCTAATACATTTTGGTTTTATAGGGGTAGGTAGTAGTGTGATTATTTTTGTTTTATTTTTTTCTACTTCAATCCCTCTAGAGGATAGATGGTGTCCTAACACAATCCATTCATTCATCATCATATTCCACATATCATGACTAAGGTAGAGGTCCATCTCTTCACACCTCTGGAGAACCTTATCAATATTGTCTATTGCTTCATCAAATGAGTTTCCATAAGGAGTGAATTCATCCATATAGATCTCTACTTTGTCATGGATAAGTTTTTAAAATATGCTACATATTTATCTTTGGAATGTGGTTGGGGAATTACTTAGGCCAAATGGGAGGAATTTATAAGTAAAGGTGCCCTAGGGATAGGTAAAGGGTGTCTTGTCTTGGTCTTTAGGACTGATCTAAATCTGGTTATATCAACTGAATCCATATAGGAATGATTTATTTTTTCTACTTCAATCCCTCTCTTAGAGGATAGATATGTCCCAACACAATCCATTCATTCATCATCATATTCCACATATCATGACTAAGGTAGAGGTCCATCTCTTCACACCTCTGGAGAACCTTATCAATATTGTCTATTGCTTCATCAAATGAGTTTCCATAAGGGGTGAATTCATCCATATAGATCTCTACTTTGTCATGGATAAGTTTTTAAAATATGCTACATATTTATCTTTGGAATGTGGTTAGAATTACTTAGTCCAAATGGGAGGAATTTATAAGTAAAGGTGCCCTAGGGATAGGTAAAGGGTGTCTTGTCTTGGTCTTTAGGACTGATCTAAATCTGGTTATATCAACTGAATCCATATAGGAATGAAAAATATTCCTTTCTAGCTAAGAAACTTTTTAAGACTTGGTCAATGAAGGGTTGGAGAAATGACATTTTCTTGTAGATTTGTTTAATTCTATAATATAATACATATTCTCCATTTCTTTAATTTTAGTAACAATAACCAAGGGGGAGACCCACTCACTATCTAATATTGGATAAATGAAACCAACATATAACAAATTTTGCAATTCTTGTTTGATAATGTATTTCAATGCAAGGTTCATCCTTATTTGAGGCTACCTAATAGGTTTGCAGTATTCCTTGATGTAAATATGATGAGTAAAGATGGAAATATGGATTCCTTCCATATCCTTATAATCGCATGCAAAGGCCACAATATTTATTTTCACATCTAGTAATTTTGTGGTTCTCCCAATAAGTTTTGTGTTGATTTTAAGTGTTTTTGAAGGGATGACTTCCATAGTATTGACAATGAGATATTAAGTTATAGTCATGAATATTTATTCCCATAGTTTTGTTTTCTTAGTAGAAAAAACTTCAGATTCAATTTCATCATTTATTCCTTCTATTATAGCATCCGAAGGGTATTGGTTTTATAGGAAATTTGAAATGAAGGTGTCTTCATCGATTTTTCTACTAGCTAAGGCTATGATAATTGTGTATATAGGTTAGAAACTAGTCTGGATCAGGTCTTCTTCTTCTTCTCTTCATCACATTGAAAGATATTTTGTCATTAATGTCAGAGCAGGGGGATAAAAGATAATTTGTTTTTGGGATTGGCCATTAGTGATAATCGTGTTTCCTTTTCTACTAACTCGATGTATGCATTTGTTGTGGAGCCAAACTGGGTCTTCCCACATAAGAGGACAGTTGGCTACTGAATTTAGATTTGGTTTGGAGCAACACATTGTTAGTGGGGTACTCCCAAGAACCAGCTGTGAGCCTGTCTTTCAACATACCCTCAGGTTTCACTATGGATCTATCTGCAAGTTAGAGCATAGTGGGTGTGTCTCTTAAGGATCCTTGAAGGTTCAATATGAACATGGTATCTCTTGTCATAAAATTTATAGCATCCCCTAAATCTATGAGAGTGTTTTGGATCAAGGTTTTGTTAATGTGATCATTTACTAAAGGGCTTCCTTGATCCAAATACTTAGGAATAATTATCCTTCCAATCATGAGGCTATCTAATTGTCTTATAAAGTTGATTGTAGGGGTATCCTTTCTCTTCCTCCTTGTTATTTTGCTACATTATCTACTGGATAAATCTATTGTAAATAGACACATCCTTAATTTCTTGTAGGATAGGTATCTTCAGACACAAGTTCTTGGGTTATCCTAAAATTTCATTCTCTCGTATGTATAAGATTTCTTCATATTTAACCTTTTAGGATAACCTGGGACTTGATGATGTATTGTTGGACAGTTGGTTTATACACTTGGTTTTCATTGATGTGGAACCCTGAGAAGTCGGAATCCCTATATATAATATTGGTATTGATGAGTTAGTTTCCACTGGATGGAGGGTTGACATCAAGACACGTATTTATGCATTTGATGAAGTCTACATGAAGCCCAGAGGTGTGTTTATGGAATTCTCAAGTTGGTTTGAGGAATATGACTAGCTGACATTGTAAATGTAGGTAAGACACTCATGAGCGTATAGTCCCATCGTTGTTTTCGGTGATAGGTGGTGGCGCTAATGCGGGTTTTGCTACGCTTAGGGAAATATATCTGTAGTTAGAAGTCTCAAAGAATGATAAAGAAGCTCCTAGTTGGTTACAAAGTCATTGAAGGGGTAAAGTGGTTGTGACAAGAAAGTACTAGAATACCTACGATTAAGGAAAGAGGTTACTATGAAAAAGTATAAAAAAACCTCAAGGAGTATCTCATCTGACACACATTTACACCGAGTATATATCTTTGGGATTGTTATGGTCTAGCATTTTGGTTTATTGGTGAATTTGATGGAAAGTATGAGGCAACGGAGAAAATGTGAAGAAAGAGTGAAAGTTTCAGATCTATAGAGTGCTGGTTTCTCCGGAAACCCTAATTGAAGTGTGTCCTTGCGGGTCATCTTGAGGGTGTCACGCGACACACCCCTGTGGGTTTCCTAAATGATGTCACGCAAGGCCCCATGTGACAGGATTCTAGTCCCATGATTAAGGAAAATTTGGGGGAAATCTTGGTACTCGGCTATTGAAGCTTGTGGAAGAGTTACATGTATGTGTCATAATACAACAAGTTAGCTATAGGTCACATGTATGCGTATGTGATTATATCTTATGTTTGGTGATGGTATGGTACATGATTGACATGCATGGTAAGATCTCAAGGATATTGGTATGGTATATTGAGTAGTAGTACATCTTGGTTATATTGGTATCTTGGTATCCTGGTCGGTTACATGGTGATGATATGGGTACGCTTCTGATGCTTTACCCTTGGTATACCTTTGCGCTTTACTGGAACATGGGTATGGCTGGTTACTTCGATATTGATACATTTTAGGATCATGACCCTGGTATGACAACACATGTATGAGATAATTCTCTTAGTGATGTTGGTACTTCTTGGTCAAGTACACCCATTGATAACATTTTCTGCATATCCTATGTGATATGGGTGTATGCCATGATTGGAGATACTGCTGTATGGCTGAGATAATACCATTGGTACACAGTATGGTATAGTGCATTGATGTACATGGTTGATTGTTGAGGCATATGGTACAATTTTTGGCATGGTTTATGCTCAATCGGTACGTGTATTTGCATGGTTGATGCATCTACGGTACAATTGTGGTGCATGGTTGATACATGGTATGGTACATTTTTGGTGCATGGTTGTTGCACGGTTTGGTATAGGTGTTTGTACATGGTTGATGCACTAGTTGTGAGCATAGGTACAGCATGTGGTTGATTCACCTGATTTGCCGCGTTGGGTACACGCCGATGATATCTGTGTGGCATGCTGATGGTTTCGCATACTGTCAGACAATACATCTCGATGGTATGTTAATGATCTTGGGTAACATGACGGTAGAGGTACAAGCTGGTGATGTTGGACATATATTTGAAAGGTGTCCTTGGTATATGATCCGGAGCCGTGAGAGGATCGTGAAATGTAGCATCTTCAGGATAAAGATGCTTGAGACTGGACAGTGACATGTTGATGCGGATAGGTTGACATAGTGACAAAGTGGAGAGGTTGACAGTTATAGCCTGGATCGACAATGGCGAAAGGATACGTTACACGCTGGATGATGCGGCAGGTAGTCACAATGACATTGGCAGTGACTGTGGTCAAGACGCATTGGTATACCTGGTATTTCAATGCCACAAGATGGGGCAAGGAAAGGGGGCTGTAGAATCCTTCCTGGTTGGTGCTAAATGAAACATAGGGAGCAGGGATATTCCTTTAGGCTGGAGGTGAGAAACTAGGGGGCTGTATCCTCTTTCTGGTTGGAGTTAGAGAATTCAAGGGTTTGTAGATTCCTTTAGGTTGGAAACTATAAATAGGGAGTTGTAGCCTCCCTATGTTGTAGTTAGGATAATTTGGATGTTGGTGCTTCCCATGAATATACTCTTTGATATATAAATTTGTGTTTCTACATAAATTTTTCTTATGTTTATATATGCATGATATACTCATGATATATTTATGATATACTAATGATATACTGATTATATACTGCTAATAAATTTGAACTTTATATATAGTGATTGAAAGTGGTAAAAAATGCTCATACTGATTCAACTCCCCTATCATTATTTCAACAATTGGTACACGAGCTGGTCCTCCAAGAATTATAAATCCACCTAAGGGAGAAAGACTGCGAATACACCTAAGTTTGAGCACCAATATTTGATGAATAATTACATTTGTAGTATAAGAATGAAGACCTTCTTATAGGCACAAGGATTTGATGTATGTGATAGAAGTAGTATATGGATACAAAGCACCAACCACTCCTCCAAGAGACAAGGATGGAAAAAGAAATATGAAGAAAAAAAACCTAAAAGGATAAAGCAGCCTATTGCAACAATATTGTTAATTAAGTATTTGTTAAGGTTATCCATTACTGGTGATTCTGTGTTGATATTTGGGAAAAGTCAAAATATTTAAGGAAGGAGATGACAAATTCAAGGGAAACAAGAGAAGAGACACATAGGAAATCCTTCAAGACAAATTTCTACTCAAGAGAAGATGTACCTCAGCATGATCTAAGATGATGAAAGCGACAATGATTCATAAAAAAGTATTATTTATGGCTATGGAAAATGAGAAAAACTTCTCCCATGGTTCTAAAGAACAAGGCAAGCTTCCATCTCAGAGAAGAATTAATTAGTGACTTAGAAGAAAGAAGGAAAAAAGAGAAAAAGTCACTCAAGGTGGAACTAAATATAATAGAACGATCCCAGAATTTGAACTCAAAGGAAGTCAAGATAATCACAAAGTTGGAAAGTCCTAAGAGGGAAGATAGAAGGGATTGAAGAAATACAAAGAAGCTGTATCTAGAAGAAAAGGAAAAACTAGATTGAAAGGTTGAAGAAGAAGAATACTCTAAGAAAATATATTAAGAAGAAGGACATCTAGGAGAATAGCACCAAAACATAAAGGTTCAAGCTCCATTAGATGAAACAAACAAAACAAAAGAGTTATGTAAGTTCTCAAAGGAAGGAATTTGGGAATCAAATGAATGAATATAGAAGACCTTGTACATTCACGAAACAAAGAATATTTTATCATGATGAAGGTAAGAATAGAACAGAATATCATGATCAACCAAGGTGAGGATTCAGGAGGACAAAACAACAAAAAAAAAAAAAAAAAAAAAAAAAAATATCATTCATTCCAGGTATGTAAAATTATTTTATGGTCATTTCTAAATGACTAACTTTGGGCATACAAAGTCGGAATTGCATAATGTATGGAAAAAAATTTCAAGCAAGAGATTCGTATGTGACCCCACACTATATAGAATGTTACAAATGCCACAAATTATGGACATACTGAAAATTTAGGAGAATGATAGATCCTCATAAAGGAAGACATTAATGTAAGATACATTAAGGTATGGAAAGGAAAGAAGGAACCGGAAGAACAGGAAGGAATGAAGATATTTAAATGAAGATCGTTGAATGAAGAGCAAAATGAATGAATAACTCATAGATTGTAATTTTCATTGGACTTGAAAAGAGGCACAAGATTAGGATGAATTTACAGGCCAAGAGGAAGATGTGATACACCATGAAGATGATGAAAAGGAAGATGTATGAATTTAGAGAGAAGATAAAAAGACTGTTAGAATTTAAGAAAATGATGAATCCACAAACGAAGAGGACATCACATCAAAGTAGTACTTTATGATTTCAACAATCGACTTGAAAAAAATCCGGCAACATTATTACTGAATAGGGAGTTAGTGAAGTAGCTACTACATATCATAGAACCATATTTCGAGTAGGTTGAAGCATTTGTAGAGACAAACAAAGGAGATATCAAGCATAGAGTGACAGATTGATTGTTTGAGAAGAAAATAAACTCAAAGTTATTCCATACATTCATGGGTTGATTTTCATATATAGAATACAAGTGGATTCATTTGATTCAGTTTGAAGAAACAATAATATGGGATGATCATTTGTGGCTATGAATCCTTCATGATAGTACAACGATATATGGGTCAACATCAGGATACATTTATAGCAAAGCATGGACACCTCCATAATATGGAGAGATATGAATACTTAG
This sequence comes from Picea sitchensis, assembly GCA_010110895.2. Taxonomy (NCBI): domain Eukaryota; kingdom Viridiplantae; phylum Streptophyta; class Pinopsida; order Pinales; family Pinaceae; genus Picea; species Picea sitchensis. The sequence goes on from SNQJ01S0196389.1 coordinate 6,983, forward strand.
CAGGTACAAATAACATGCATCACAGAATATTTACCTGAATTTATGTACATCTTTATTACATGGAAAGATATGGATTACTCAGGAAGATACATATAATATGGGCGAGAGAAGATGCATAACAATTATGAATAATTGGTGACATATGGACATATATGGATACTTTGAAAAGGTACATTAAGGCTTCGGTGAGAAGATATGTAGCGCTCATCTACAATTGGAATTTAGTGGAAATCAATTGGAATAAATTGGTCGCTGGCAATGGAAGCAGTGAAAGGCACAACAAAGTAGGGAAAGAGACACACTCAGCATAAGCTAAATCATTTGAAGAAAATCATTGAACAATATGGTCAAGCCAACATGACATGTGAATAAAGAAATCAACTAAATTTAAATCTTTATATGTGAGAGAGTTAAGGCACTAGCAAGCACTAGAAGAAATAAAGGAAACACGCATTGCCATCCCTATGATTGATCTACGCCAACATCTTGTTGAGAATTCAAGGGAAGAGAAATGAGGAAGAGATCAAGAAATAAATATTGTTACGTAGATAGGGGACATACTAACTAGGGATTCCATCCTTTTCCCAGCGATGCCGTATGAGAGAAAGAGTAAAATCAAAAGAGTCAACCACATGAAGTCAAAGAAGGATTGTTTAGAGAAAGGCATAATTGTGGGGATTCTTTGCTATCAAAAAGAGAAGAAGAACTTGATAGGAAATATGAGGAGCCAAAGAAAGAACAAAGCAAGTATGGAAGTGAGAGAACAAATGTACGTAGACAGGGGAGAATCCCTGCAAGGAGAGAGACTATTTCCAATGATGTCAAAGGGGAGGATAAACATGATGATGAAAATGGTTCGCTATGGGGAGAATGAGTGCTACACCAATACTACCATTCATTATGTTTCCATCACGCCAGTGGGTATTGTTGACAAATTATTGTCATTGATGTCATGCCTAATGAATCGCCTTAAAAACGATTTCCATGCAGCCGTCAGCCGTTCCTTCCCCTCCTCATATGATTTCTCCAATCTTCGTTCTTTGATTAGCTGTCTACGAATTAATTTTGCTGCACCTTTTCTCCTTTACAAACAGCTTAGAAGGAGGCAGGATTTTGAGCTGCCACTATTTCCCATTCCTCAATTGATTACTACGATTTCCCCATTGCCAATTTTCTTCTCCACACGATTACCGTAATGGAACTGTGACATAAATGGCCTCATATCCACGTCTTTCGACACTGATTTCTGTTGAAATTTGATGGTTGAAGCAAAGGCTCAACATAATTTTCCTTCAGGATAACAATTACTTGATCATAGATAGATAGATTTTTACTGTAGATAGACGTCCTCCTAATCCATAGATTAACCGCTTTTAATTACAAAATTTAACGTTAAGGAAATGAAGATACTATTCTAGTTTACATTCAAATTAATAAATCGATATTAATCACATTACAACGTCCCCCTTATATTTATAAATTTTTCATTTATCATGTTCACTTTTTCACTTTTACAAAGCATGATTAACAAATTACTGAACTGAATTATCATAATTTAATAAATCCAAACAAAATTACTCTTACCTTTATTAATTTTTAGTTCTTTAGTTTTAACATTTACCCTTCAAGCATCAATTTCACATGTGTTATTTTAGACTAGCGTTTCATATTTTCGTGGATGCGCGTGGCAATGGAGTAACATGTGTTGTAAGGATTTATTTTGTACTGTCGTTTCATATTTACCTGGACGTGTATACGCGTGGAAATGGGGGACTAGGTGTCGGACCGGCGTTTCATTTCTTTAATCATTTTAATTACCTGTTCATTCCTCATAGAAGCATTCTCATCCTATTTATTATCAAGACGGTTCTCTTCGAAGCATTCTCATCTTATTTAAGCTCAAGAGGGTTCTCATCCTATAATTTGCGTCGATCTTATCGTTTTTTTCAAAGAAGACTGTGATGTAAAAAACAAATCAAATACTAATCTATATGTATATACGGTTGTATTTATATATTTTGTAGGTGGTCTTTGATTACAAACAAATTATAATTATAATTTTGATGGTAGGTGGTCTTTGATTACAAACAAATTATAATTATAATTTGATGGTAGGTGGTCTTTGATTACAAACAAAACGTTGATGCATTTTATGTATTTTGATCGTAAAGCAACATAATATAATTTGATCGCAGGTGGTATCTTGATAGCAAGAGATTTATAATTATAATTTGATTCCAGGTGGTCTTTGATAGCAAGCACAAAATTATAATTATAATCTGATTCCGTGGTCTTTGATAGCAAAGTAACAACATTTATGCATTTATGTATTTTGCAGGTAGTTTATAATTTGATCGCAAGTGGTTTTTGATCGCAAGTAAGGATACTGATGCATTTATGTATTTTGCATTAGTCTTTGATAGCAAACACAAATATTGATGAATTTATGTATTTTGCACATGGTCATTTATTAAAACTTTTAATAAATTAAATGTTTTCATTCCTTTATCCGGAGAAACCCAATCTTTTATTTAGACAAAGCGTGTTTATATACATTTTTCGGATCAACTACCCTTTATATGTCTACTTTAGGAATTGATGTTGGTTGGACAGGTTGGATCGTCGGAACTACCTTCGAGGATTTATTCACTGCGTGCCTTAACTTCAGAGATGGGAGTGGGGGCACGAAGAACATTCGTACGTATCTTTATTATTTATTATGGCTTTCCTTTATAATAATCGTTTACTATTGTATTTTATAATGGTTGATTTATTATTATAGTTTTATAATAGCAAATTTATTAAAAGTTTTATATTTATTATAAAGTTTTCATTTTGTATTAAAATAAGCATAATTTTAAAAAGTTTTGATAATTTATTAAAAGTTAATGAAAACTCGTGAATAATGGACCGAAAACTGTCAAAATTTTTGGTCTCCGTTTTTCAGTTTTTTAAGACAAAGTTGAATAAAAAATAAAAGCAAATTCTCTTTAAGATGAGGAGGAGACAAATGCTCACACTTTCACTTAAGTGCCCATATTCATAGACCTGAATATGTAGGTATCTAAAATATGAAATTATCTTTATTGTTTAAATTTTTAGAAATTCTCTTTACTAATAAGAAGGTGTTTAAATTTCTGAGCTTGGCAATAATTCACCCTTCAAGGCCCCTTGTCAAAAAGCAATGAACCGAGGAAACTCCTAATCCTCCAAATGTAGCGTTTCATTACGCCTAAAGCCCTCGCTGAGCTTAGCTCGAAGATAACACCAGCCGACGCGCGGTACCTTAATGGGGAATCAGAGGGGGGCACAACCCCCATACAACAATATCACGCTAACGACCGACTGGCATCGCTGGCTTAATTCGCCTGAAATTTCCAACCAATATCACAGAAAGCAAAATTTCGGGCGAGAGAATACAACCGACTGCTGAAATGGACACGGGAAGTCGGTCGAACCTCCTGTGCTAAACCACACCGCTGGCCGGGAACCGTAAATGCATACCCAACCGAAAAAGCAATTCAAGATACATCATTAGCTCCACTGTGGTAGGATAATAATAAAAGAAGTTCATGAAAGAACATGTTCCTCATAGGAAAATTCTTTTAGCTCGCCTCAAAGCTGATTCACAAATGGATCAAACACTGGAACCCCAAAGTGTGACTACTGTTCAAATTTCCAAGTGGGCTTTTTCACAATCATCCCATAAATCCTAGAGGATAAAGATAGATATTAAAAATGGGCTCATTTCTTCAACTGGCTATACTTTTAGCCCAAGAGTTTTGGTTGAGGAGATTCTGTGGTATCTAAACACCCTAGGGCGATGTAAGAGCCAAGCCACCGTGACAAAGAAAAAATATACCTCCTATGCCACGACCGCATCTATAAGAACATCTCAAAAAGCACTCCCCGACGCGACTCGAATTCAAGACGAGGACTCGCGAACAAACCCTAGACTACGAATATTCCCTACCGCCGGAGATGCCACTTGTTATTGGCACCTCTACCGTGACCTGCCTCACCAAATTGTTATCGCATGAGTCAGCACAAAAAGATGGATTCACTACGGTGGCTCCAAAGAAAAGAAATCCACCAAGGAGACAAAACGAAGGGCAAAAGCAAAGCATCACAACAAGAAACTCCTACGGGATCCTGAACCACCTACCAGAGGAAGAGGAAATTCAAGATCCGCACAAAAAATCCGCAGCAATCACAGGACAAACACACCAACCCAACCCCTCTCGCCTTCCAAGGAAAGGAAGTACACATGGAGGACCGGGAGAGGGAGATGCAGAGATACCCTAATGCTTGAACGAAAAGAGATCTTGGCGGGTATAGATCCGAAAAGCCAGAAGAGGCCCCCGAACTAAAAAAGACCTACAAACCTCCTTCCTCAAGAACAACCTAGTGCACAAAGCTCTTCTCTCAACTCCCTCTCCATCGGGAATCCACAAAGACGGCTTAGGCATAGCTTACCGACTCACCGCTCCAAGAAGACCTTCGATAGTAGTTTAAGAGGGCGGAAAATAGTGCAACAACTTATCAGGGAAGCAGGCAACCTCATGGTAAATTCTGGACAGATCCAAAAGATCTTGGAGGTTTATCTCCAAACCCCGCCACCAACCCAATGATGAAAAATCCTCACTTGGAACATAAGAGGAATTAATGGTAGGTCTATACAAAGGACCCTCCGAGAATGCATAAAAGCTGAGAATCTAGATATGCTCTTACTACAGGAAACCAAATGTACAGGAGCGTAAGCTAAAACCATATTTCAGCGAATCTGGCGGGACTACAACTTCATATCAACGGACTCAGTAGGCTTCACGAGGCTTTGGCTTATCCTTCAACCCCCACTGGCCAAGATCTCACAACCTTTCAACAGTTGGAGAAATATAGTGGTAAGTTCAAAACTCTTATTGATCTTCTCAAGTTAGTAGACATATAAAATAGCAATGGCACCTTCACATGGTCGAACCGCAGATCAGGCGCCCAACACATAGCCTACCGACTAGACCACTTCTTGGTCTTCGAGGAACTGATGGAGGCAGGCTCCCAGTTGGAAAGCCTCATCCTACCGAGAGTTGGTCTTAATTCATTATCGCTAATCCTTAGGCATGAGTATCTAAACCACACCTGTGTTCAAGCCCTTCCAGAAATTATGGCTCCTTCATCCAGACTTCCAACAACTAGCCAAGGACTGGTGGGCGCAAGCTTAAATAGACCATACTGAAAGCATGTACAGATTTCAAAGAAAGACTCAAGAACTTCAAGAAGCTGCTGAAGCAATGGAACAAGAACCGCTTCTATTATCTTCAACAAAGATTCAAGATAGAAAGCCTGAGACGACATTAAAACCTTCATCACTGACCGTAACCGGCGACCTAATGAAAGAGAAGCAATGCTCCAAGGGCAATTAGGAAGAACGCAAGAAAACAGGAGGGAGGTTCTACAGCTGTAAACCTTTTGGCATGGGTTCAAGGAAGGGGGGAACACCAAATTCTTTCATAGGACATTGATGCATCGACGACATGTCAACAGAATCACCCACCCGTAAAAATCCGCAGACATAATCAGAGAGCACTCGGAAATAGAAACAGAGCTAATCAACTTCTACCAAGACCTCCTAACCGAAACCTAGGAGGATAGAACATAAGCCATTCAAAGAGTCACAAGGCACATACCAGCCCTAGTAACCTCGGAGCAAAATGTCACCCTCACTAGACCCATTATCCAGGAGGAAGTGGATCAAGCAAGAAAGACATGTCCTCGTGAGTGACCTGACCGGATGGGATTCACCAGCAGATTTCTTTCATCACCTAGGATCCTGACAAAAAAAGATGCTTGAAAGTGGTCGAGTAATCGAGGAGCTTCGAGGTTCTTCCGTTTTAACGCGGACCTTCCTCACCCTCATTCCAAAAGAAGAGAGAGTCACCAATCCAAAGCACTTTAGACCCATCGCCCTTTGCAATGTCGTCTACAAGATCATCACTAAGGTAATTACGCTCCATCTTAAACCTCTTCTACCTTTCATGATTTATAATGAACAATCAGTATATGTAGAATGAATTCAAATCATGGGAAATTTCATCTTGTCTCATGAAGTCATCCACTCTCTCAAAACCTCCAAAACCCGAGGTATGTTAATAAAATTGACCTCTCCAAAGCTTTTGATAGAGCTAGCTGGAAATACCTTCGGGCCACCTTAAATTATTTTGGTTTTGATCAAAACTGGGTAAACTGGATCTTAAATCTCACCTCCTCCACCTTCTTCTCCATCTTGGTTATCGGCTGCCTTCCAGCCCTTCACCTTCCCAGTGGCATCCGATGTGGTGATCCTCTCACCTTTATATCTGCCCTCATGGTGGAAGGTCTAGGGCAGATCCATCGACGGCGCACTCTTTAGATGGCTCTCTAAAGACCATCTCTCCATAATCTTCAATCCAGCCTCTCCCACGTGCCCGCCTCAGAGATAATACGCCTTCATCTCCCCCCGCACGAGAAGCCCGTGACCTCAACTCCATCCCTCTCGACTTCACTTGAGTTTTCCCTTCGGCATGTCTCTAAACCTTCACAAGTCCAAAATCTTTTTCTTCAATACCCCTTCTATTCAAGCCCCACGCCTCCACTCCTTTGACATGGCCTCAAGGAGCTCCTTCCATCCATTGTCAGTATCCTCACTGGGCACTGGCCATGGATCTGATCTCCTGGGACAGCCTTGTCCTTTCCATTTCCAACAGACTTAGTAATTGGACTTTCAAACCGCTTAATATTACCTCCCCGCTCGTCCTCCAGCAGTCCTCGTGCCTCCCCACTCCATTTCACTCTTACTAGCAGCTCCAAAGCATGTCATAAAAGCCATCAGAAACTTGTACAGAATTTTCTCAAACAGTCACTAGCCAAACAAGAAGTGGGCCCTAGTCAGCCGGGACAAAACTCGCATGCAAAAGTCAAGGGGACTTAGGCCCACAAGATCCAATGAAAGTTCAATCAAGTCATGGAGAACAACTGCGGCGCTATTGAAATCTCCTACAACTGCATGGGTACCCACATGGAGACACAAATATGCCCCACTGACGCCTGTCAATCAGCTGATCAGGAACAACACCAGAATTCAAGGATCCAACATCTGGAACACCGCTTGGAAAAAACCACACTCTGGTTCAGAACCATGCCTTCTAGGAGGTCAGAGACGGGGAGAGTGCTATGCTTTGGTACCACTCGCAGCAATTCGCTTAATCTAACAACATCAAGACTCCTCGACACCCGGTGCCATTGACGATGCCTCCCTAAAGGTCAAGGATCTTTGGAAACCACAAGGACAACACCTACATTGGCGTCAATGGAAAATAACTCACCAAGATCTGGGTCTCCCTGAGAACCTCAACCTCGCCAACTGGCATGCACAAGCTAAGCAGAGAAAAATACAAGTCAGAGACGGACCGGATATCCTGAGATGGGGGTACTCCACAACTGGGACCTTCACAATAAAGGAAGCCTATACCATCTACAACCACCACAAAGGCGAATATAAACAACCCATCTGGAATAAAATCTGGGACTCTGCTCTTTGGCCTAAGGTCTCCACCTTTCTCTGGCTAGTAGTTCACAATAGGGCCCTAACTTGGGACAATCTCAGGAAAAGGGGCTTCATTGGACCATCCCTTTGCATTATTTTCTATCAACAGGAGGAAACCAAAGAACAACTCTTCAACGGATGTCATTATAGCTAAAGGATCTGGGACTATGGAGTGCAAATTATGCACAAATCCAATCGAAACCGTGGTAGCATCAACTGTACAATTGAACTCTGGGACACCATCACTTTTAGCAACCCAATCATTAACCTCATTTGGAATCTGCTGCTGGGATTCATCCTCTTGCAGATCTGGAAGGAAAGAAACAGAAGTATTTTCCACTCGCAGGCCTCCCCGCTAGAGAGCACTTGGGAGACTATTAGCTCGCTAATCAAAGAGACAATCCGATGCAGACCATGGGAAAAGGAGGACCTAAAGGGCACCCCCGAAGAGCATTGCATCCTCCAACATTGGCAGCCCATCCCAATCAATCACTCACCGGTGGAACCATCAAACCTCTCAAGATAGCGCCTCACTTGGTCCCCCCCTTATGCCCACTTCATCAAAATCAACTTGATGGAGCAGCCAAAGGTAACTGGGAACAACAGGTTGGGGTGCATTGATGAGAGACTCAGAAGGGAAAATACTGGGGCTTTTAGCAGGCTTCCTAGGGGAGACGACAAATAATGTTGCAGAGCTAACATGCCTATTGAGTGGTCTGCAGGCAACAATAGATAAATGCCACCGCAACATAGTCCTCGAAGGAGACTCACAGGTCATCATTCATATAATCACCAAAACCATGAATGGGAGTCCACCTTCAAAGATCTCACCAAGTTGGCGTCTCTCAAGACTGCTAGAGGACTTTAAAAGGCTCCTCACATCCACGCTTAGCATAGTACCTTCCCATGTGAAGAGAACATCGAACAGGGTCGCAGACTGCCTAGCAAACGAAACAGTCGAAAGGGAAGATGACTACTCATGGCCGATGGACTACGCCTGCATTGCTCGACATCCCATAAGGTGCCGCCTTAGCCCATTGTGGACCTTCCTCCCTCGGATGGGGTGACACGTGCCAATCTGCAAACACCTGGACGATTGTCGGGATGCCCATTTAAGGCATCAACCGACGAAATTTCTCCTCAACAAGAATTAGCCCATGGCCTCTAATTCAGCCACTTCCAGTCGATGAGCACTCTCGCGTGAGGGAAGTGTACCAGGCGGCAGAGCACTTACCACCCAGCCTTAATGGCCTCGGTAGTCATGACAGTTTGGTGTGTCATCGCAAGGATGAATAGGGGCGAGGTGCATCGGACCCTCGCAGTGTTCATTCTGCTCGGACTGAAACTACAACCTCCGCCAAAGACAGGACGAGAAGCGGAAAATTTGATAGGAGCTTGGACCAGAATCTTCACCATGCCTAGGATCAGAGGGAAATCCTGCAGAGTGGCAGCCTGGTACAGGGTTGAATCTCGACGCAAGCGAATTTGTAATTTCGAACGAGCATTGGCTTTGGATTCCACCTGACGCAAGCAAAGAACTTGGATTCCACCCATGGAAATTATAGAAGAAATCAGCTTGGAGGAGGCATTGCAGCACCACCCATCACTCGCCTGCGCAGAGGAAACAAAGCCACCGCCTGGAGACACCCTGTGGAACCTCAACGCTGCCACCACGGAGGACCTCTTCCCACCCTACATTGTGGAGGAGGAAGTCCCTTTCGACGACACCACATGGATGGCGGAGCCAGCAGAATGTCATCAACTAGAGAAGGTGGGACTCCGGAAGACACCTGACGTCCAACTAGATAATGAGGGACCGACCAAATGCCTCCAAATACATGGATACTGCATCTCCCACCATCTTGAGCCTGGAACTGGATGGAAGACCAGCTTTCACTTCAGCCGATGGACCAACAGCCTAGACATTCTTTTTGCAGCCTATTCCAAGAGCTCTCCAGTTTAATAAAGGTTCAATGCACACAGCGCATCATTCCCTACAGTCAAGGCCGAGGAGGAACAGGCTCCTGGCTAGGATTATTTTTGTTTTCTTAGTTTAGCTAGAATATTCATACTTTTGTCTAGCTATGGCCTCCTGTCTTAAAACTCTTTAGCTTAATAGCCCTAGCTTCCCTCGGGCAGGGCACGCACTTGTATAACTTGAAAACAAGACTGCACTTCTGCATTAAATGCCAACTCATTCCGGGTTTCCTTCTCAGCAGACATCCTGGCTGCAACAATGGACACTGCACTTTTTTGCTAATATAATAGGTACTACCCTTTTTACTTAAAAAAAAAAAAAAAAAAAAAAAAAAAAAAAAAAACAAGAAAATATATAAAAAAATCACCATAAGATTGAAATCTCAGACAACTTAAGTCTCATTTTTTAAATAACAATGATGGCTAAAAATTTAAATAAAGCATAAGGTACACAGATTCTCTTTAAGAAAATTACTCCAAGCCATTTAACACAAAGTTCTTAATAAAAACCATGTAACACATCCTGCAAATTGTCTTTCTCATTAGTTAATCCATATAAAACATTGTTTTCCTGATGGTAACCTCATGATAAATAAAATACAAAAAGATCAATTTCTATTTAAAAGGAGAGTGGATCCTAATAAAATCGATTTAACAAGGATAAGAGTCACAATCTATACTTAAATATTGAGAAGAGGTAAATATGGCACACTCATACAAAAATCTGACACAAGAATGAGCTCAGTTATAATAATTTACCATGATTTGAATCTATTTATAATTTTCAATTAATAAAAAAAATTAAACTAATTCTAAATTATATCTTATAAATATTTTTATATAATTTTTATTTTGAATTAATAAAAAAAA
>SNQJ01S0196390.1:0-17408 GCA_010110895.2 Picea sitchensis
CATTGTAAGACATGTTTTTGAGCACTTTTTGAGCAATTAATAATAATGATCCATTGGAAGCTGGACCAGGAGATGTAGCCCATAAGAGGGGTGAACTCCTTTATCAATTGTTATGCTTATGTGTTTATGTTCATTGATTATGTTGCTGTCTATGTATAATTTGTATAAGTAATCCTTTAATTTATGTGTTGCAAACTGATCCTTTTTCTTTAAACACATAACATTCACTTGCAATAAGTTTTCAAGTTTTTCAAGTCTTCTTCATTATTAGATCAATAGTCCAGTCTCAACAATCAGGGACAATAATTCCTTAGGGCAGACTCATTCTCTCTAGGTGACACTTTGTTTAGTGTCGGAGGAATGGACCAAGGTGAGGAATGGTCCAAGCATTTCTTATGGCAGACTCATTCTCTCCAGGTTACACTTTGTTTAGTGTCGGAAGAATGGCCCAAGGTGAGAAATGGTCCAGGTACAGAAATCATAAATAATCCTTCTTCCTTGTTTGAGAAGATTGGGGAAGATAGCCCATTGTTGATATTCTATACTGAGGGCAGACATTCTTTCATATCCCACAGACGTGAGTGAAAGATTGGCCCAAATTATTCAGTTTTTATCATAACATTGTTTCTATGTAGGTTGCTATCAGACGTTTGTTATGAAGAATACATGACAATATATGTAAAATAGTGTGGTGGATGTGCTCCACCATTCATGAGGCATATATTCTTTCAGATCTCACAAATGTGAGTGAAAGAATGGCCCAGAGATTGCTTGTCTCTAGACAGTAGAGATATACTACTGATGATGGATTTGTTCCACTATTTGTGATTATGTTTTTACATTTTTTGAGTAGTTGTGTACTACCTGAATAGACATAGGTGTGTTCTATTAATTGACATTGTACCAGTTGTCATAGGAGATTATCTAGTTGGATAATAATGATAGGTGCTCGTAGTGCTACCAGTTGAATGGTCTGTTGTGCTCAAGACCATACCTCCCTAGCTGGGAGGGAGTGTTAATATTATGGTAGCTTTGGGAGGTATGAACCTCTATTGTGACCTATGATGAGACTAGAATCCTCCGGAAGGAAGCAAAGAATTGAAGGAAACCCTAGACAAGTTGTCAGCTGAACAAATACATTTAAATTGAATTTATTGATACCTAGAAGGAGAAGTCGGCCCCAGTTAGCCTGGCCAGTCCACTATAAATACAGGGCACCAATTTCATTATTTCACATCTCAGCAGTTGCAGTGAGAGCTAAATCTGCTCAGGTAGTTGTAGGCAGCAGCAGTTTGGTGCACAAGTTTCTGGGAGATATGGAAAGTGGTGCGCTAGCTTATGGGTGGGATCATCTGTTCAGTTTAGTTTCTATTTTTTTTGCTTGGTGCATTAGCCTCTCTTGGCTATTGATTGCTACCAGGATTCTCTTCTCAGTCAAGGTCAAGGTGCTAGGAGAGTGGCTTCAACCAGTGGTTGGGTGATGAGGGTATCGTCAATGGTAAAATGAGCACAATCTTATATATTCTAACAGGGGGCTCGATTCCCTTCAACCCCAACCATTTTTTATACCTCTTAGCCAATATTTGCCAATTGGAAGGTGCAACATGTCACCTTCTGTTTGGTCCACATGTTGCACAATTGACCTGCCTGTGTTAGCTGCCACCTCAGCATCCATTCAATTCCATGTTAGCCATGTCATATGTCTAGTCACCTACCACCTATCTACCACGTCAATATACGACCTACCACATGTCACCCTTCCATTGGTGCCACATGGACTGTACAGATGCCATGTTAAAAGTTAAAATAAAATTCTATAGTATGAAAGTTAAAACAAAATTCTATTCATGAATCAATAATGCAAAAAAGTGCAATGTACATAAAAATACATAGTGGTTAGAATGGTAGTAGTTTATCTATGAGAAGGGATCTGATAACTATACTCATTCGTAAAAATCCAATAACAAGAGGCTAAAAATCTATTTTATAATAATACCAAAATCCTAACATGAAATGTAATGTACCTATTACCCTTGACCAAAATGACATACTTTGATACCAATTAAAAATGAATGCACACAACATGACAAAAAGACTCATGCCATTATCAATAATTTTAAAATTGTATTGCACACTAGCTAAGCATACAAAAAACTCAAAACACCCAAAACATAAAATAAAATGCAACTTCTAAACACAACATTAAAAAAAGAATTAACACAGTGGCTAGAACACGTATCTTAAAACAATTACATAACTGGTTGTAGGCATTGGATGTTCCACCCAACCATAGATTATGTTTCTCTAGTTCTCTTAGCAACAAGTCACCACCGAGTTGGGATATGAGTACACAATAAAATAATGGCTCCTATAGTTGGCTAATGTCCACACAACAACCTAATACCCAATATTTTCATAGTAAAATGACTCCTACAACAATTCCAACAACCCAACTCTTTTCCCCATTAGTTTGCACAACCTAAGGGATGTGATTTCCTTCTTTGCACCATGGTCCCTTAGATAATCCTCATCCTTTACATGGATTGAACATAGAATGGAAAGGAATTTCTTAGTTGGGGGCTCTAGGAAATACAATTGTAACAAGAGTGTTCACAATAACATTATCACATGCTCTTGGGTAATTTCACAGCAAGAACTCCTCGCATGACAACCTAATTCTACATGAAATTCTTAGCTTAAACAAGCCATCTTCAACACAATATGGCTTCCTACTCTTATCCTATCTCATAAAATGTTTTTCCTCTCTTCTCCCAAGTTGTAAAATTAACTACCTCCCTCTACTCAGATTTCCTTTTTTCTTCTTCTTCTAAATGCTTAGTTCCTATTATCCAAAAATTTTTTTTCTTCTTCTTCTATGCATGCTTGATTCTCACTATTATCCAAAAATATTGTACACAACCCATGCTTCAATAACTAGGTGACATGACTCTTTGAAACAATTTTTACATGCATTCAATGATACAATTCCCATCATGAGTGTACTTATCCCATGCTCTCTTAACTAGGTGAGATGAATTTCCCACCAACCTCTTACATGCATTCAATGATTGGTTTTAATAAGTCAAAGAGGTAAATATTTAATAAAAAAGTGATTCATGGCGGTGACATATGATTCTAGGCATGTAGAGTTCCTTAAACCCTCCCTTTAGCTCCCTCTCTTGTGGAAACATAGCGCCCCATGACTCTTTCCCTATTCGTCTTCAAGTGATGATGTGTTTTATTTGTATTACTTTCGACAAACATTGTTTCCATATTATATCGCTTGACACTTGACCATATATGCAAATATACATTTCTAATTCAAAAATCAAAACTGGGGTATTACATGAATAACTCTAACCTATGCATGGAGTTAATCTTGAGCATGAATGTAGAGCTCAAAAATTCTTAGTTGTTTGAAAAAAGGTAAGTCTTTCAAAGATCACATATTTTTGCTTGACATTCCACCTTGTGTATTCTTTAGTTCGTTGGAAATAAGATTAGAGAACTAAGTTGGCCTTGATATTGGGGAATAAAACCCTCCAAATCTGCATGGGAAAGTCTTTAAAAATGCAATGGAATTTCAAGTCCCAAACACTACTAGTATTAGTATTGTTTCTAAGATGGCATTGGATGGACACTTTTATTAGTGCTTCTCCATTGAGTAGCAACGTTCCTCATTGTCTTAATTTCATGTACAACATGGGGTCTTTAGTTGAATTTAGTTCATGGTGAACCACTTTCCTTGGTGAAGAAGCTTCCCTACTTTCACAAGCCAATACAGTGATATTTTTTTGTTGGTGTGTGCTTTTAAGCTTGGTGTCCATGATCTAGTCCATTTTAGCTTGCTCATTGTAGTGAGGGTTCCAATTTGTAGTGGATAAGTTATTTTCCACCTCTGAGGTGTCCAATAGTGGTGAGAAGTATGTTTGAAGCAACTCCACATTAAATTTAGAGTGTGAGTCGAGGAAGTGTGGGAGATTCAATTCAAAATCATCATCACCCCTGACCTTGGTGATGTTGTATGGTCTATAATGAAGTTGTTTGAGATTCTTGTGGGGGCCTATGAGTTATTGTTTATATGAATGCAAGCATACCTTTCCACCAACCTAGAACTTGTGTGGAACCCAATGTTGATTGTGTTGTTGCTTCTACTTTTGTAGTGGCTTTCTAAAAAATATCAAGAACTTATTATTGGATGCATTAGATATATTCAACATATTTGGTTTCTTTATTTTCCTAATAATGATCATGGGATGACTTTTCCTATGATAACACAATGGGTATAGCTACATAAATTGGGGCCAATTGATGGAACAATGAGCACCACTAAAAATCATTATTGTGGATTTAATTGTGAAGATAACTATTGTAGCCATGTTAAACATATGGAAATGTTTATCCCACGTATGTGGATGATTGGGGTTGTACATTTTGAGGATATGTACAATCATCTTGTTGACCACCTCTATATGTTCATTAGGCTAGGGATGCAAGTTAGTGGATTTGGTTAGCTTGGTGTCCATCACGGAACAAATGTTAGACCAGAGGATATTGAAGACCATGTTGTCCCTTTCAGAGACTATTGTCTTTGGCGACCCAAAATGAACCCGAATATGCTCCAAGAAGATATTATCTAGTAGCATCCACTTTGACATTCTTCTTGTAGGGTATCAAAATTACTATCTTAGAGAACTAATCAATAACCACAAAAACACAATCTTGACCATGATTGGTTGAGTGTAGTGCAAACTTAACATAAAATCCATGGAGATTATTTTCCACAACAATTTCTTCTTCTTGATTGTGATTATAGTGATCGCAAAAGTAATACATGATCTAATATATTTGCTAACATCCTATTGGAGATTTTCCTAGTGGAAGTACTTGTGCAACATTTCGAGTGTCTTCTCCATGCAAAAATGGCCTACCACCCCATTATATTGTTCCTCTCATATCATCTTCTAAAACTTTCCTAGAGGAATATAAAGATGTTCACAATTGCAGAGAATTCCATCTCAATGGTGAAAGTTTGAAATTTGTTTAAATTGGAACAATCTTTGTTATGTAGGAATGAAATTGGAGTGTACTGTATTTTTGGGGCCACAATGATTTCTTGTGTCCATCATAATTGAGGATTGTGGTCCATGGCACAACCAGAGGCTTGTTGAAGGTACTTTTCAACTCTATTGGTTCTTCCATTATTGGAATTGATTTTCAAGTGCAACTACTAAAGGTATGTGGACCACCTTTGATGACATTTTGCAATATTCTTGGAGTTTGCATAAATTTTAAAAGAATGTGGTTGGTGTGGATCACTATATCCTTTCCTAGAATATAATGCTTCAATTTGTCTCAACCATAGACAATGAAGTAATGCTCCTTATCATAGGTGGGGTGTTTGTGATTCAAATGGTAGTTGCAGATTTGGAAGAATGGGGATTGACCCTGAGTAGAAGCAATGATTCAAATCCTCAAAGGATTTTTGTTGTGACTCCTCATCAAACTAGGCCAAATGTCCACCCTTAATAACCTAGATCAAGGGTCAAGAAATATGGGAGAACGCCAACATGAACCTGTGGGAAACGTTTGCAAGGCTCAACATGTTATGAAACTCCATTAGTTCCTTAGGGATCACCCTATCATGAATGATTAAGATCTTAGTTGGATTCACATGCACACCATGGTCCTCCACAATGTATCCTAGATATTGAATTATATTCATGTTGAATGAGAACTTCTCCAATTTTTCATATAACATGTAGTGTCGTGGAGTGTCGAGTACTTGTTAATTGTGATTCAAATGCTCTTCCAATTTTTTGTTAAATATTAGGATGTTGTCTAGGTACTTGACCACAAAATATTTGGTTAAAGTTTTTAATATTTTCCATCATCCCCATAAACATTGTTGGTGCATTGGGATGAAGAACATGACCAAAAACTAAAAGATAACTTCTTAAGACTTGAACACTTCTTCCATAGAGCAATTGGTTTCATTGGCACCTAATATACCCTAACTTAATATCAATATTGTTGAAAATATTATCGTCTTTGAGATGATAATAATTCCATGGAATTATATATCATTTCTTGGCTATGGTTTTATTCAAGGATCTATAATCAATATAGAGTCACCATGTCTTATCCTTCTTTTGATCCAAAGTAATTAGGCTCTCAAAAGGTGAGGATCTTGATGACTTTTGCCCTTTTGTATTAGCTCTTGAATCTAGCATTTGATATTCTCATTCTCCGTAAGAGAGTGTGTATACAATTCCATGGATGTATGGGCACTTAGTGTGAAATCAATTGCATGATTTACTTGGTAGTGCATATGTATTTCTAGAGGTGAGGTGAATATATCTATGTATTCTTCTCCTAATTGATCTACCTATATCTATTTTGTAGAGTGACCTCTTGTAGAGGCCTTGGTGGTCAGAATGATTTTCTTTGCTCCAAGTTCTAACTAGACTATGAAGAGGAAATATCTCTCATTATAATATATTATCTTTATGCATTACTTAACAGTTCTTAGAGAGACTGCAATAGTCAAGGATACATTGGCATCCTATAGAGTTGATTCTTCAATGTAATAAAAACACTATGGGTCCTCGAGCAGTCTAGTTCCCATACTACATAATTTGATCTGTTTAGAATAACATGATCAATATTTGAAGTCATGTTTTATATTTATACAGCAGTGTTTGTTTCAATAAGTTCCAATAAAAAAACCATCATCCTAGAGTCAATCACACAACGAATCTGAATCAATAAGGTTTGAGGATAACATGTGAGGTTTCAAACCACCGGATCTAATACCATGTTGGGGATAGGGTGGAACCTATTACAAAAAAAATAGACAATTCTACAAATAATCAAAGAGGGGATAAAATTTCAAAGAAAAAGGAGGTGTCTAAAGACACCGTTACAACACTTAAGCAAAGAGCATTGTGATTAGAAAGTCACAATGCATATTGGACATTGATATCATCATATGATATCACTTAATAACTTGATTCATGATGACCCATGGGGTATACTATTTATAGCCTCAGTATCTAACCAACTTCCATGTAATTGGTAGGATGTTGTTGTTGGCCCTCGACCAAGTTTTGAGGAAATCTTGGTCAAGTTTAACCACTTTTTGGACTTCGACATAGTGATCGAGGAAGGAGCACCCAGGCAGAGATGATATCATGGATCTCA
Organism: Picea sitchensis; assembly: GCA_010110895.2. Taxonomy (NCBI): domain Eukaryota; kingdom Viridiplantae; phylum Streptophyta; class Pinopsida; order Pinales; family Pinaceae; genus Picea; species Picea sitchensis. Next base: position 7,204 of record SNQJ01S0196390.1, read on the forward strand.
CTTGTTTTGGGGGCTTTGTGGACCCAACAAGGGGTTCTCAAGGTTTTTGTAAAGGTTTATGGGATGTCTTCCCATGGGTTTACCCATGATTAGGCATTTTTGTAAAAGTATTAATAAGTAAGATGGTAAGGTAGAAGAATATAGAAAAAGAAGCAATGTAAGAGACTTAGAAAGAGAAGTCTAAGTAGCTAAGTGCAAGTATTTATGAGTGCTTCATGCAATAGAAAGTGTATATAAGGCTCTGTGCTTGATAAGAGGAGTTGGCTTCGTGGCTTGACCTAATTTTGGAAGGAGGATTTGGTGCTCAGTGCGCAGATCTCTTTTCCCCTGCGAAGCTTGGCTCTGTGGCTTAGTGCATAGGAGTGGATGAATGTAAGAGACTAAAGAATAATAAAGAAGATGAAGAAATTGGTGGAGGTAGCCCCACACTGGGGTGAAACACGTATAGCTTGTGTCTCTGATGTGTTTTTTTCTATGTTGTGTTTGTCAATTATTTGCCTAGTTCTTTTGTTATTATGTATGATGGATAGATCTGATTTTTCTTAGTGATTTACTTGTGCTAGAGGAATGAATGTTAGATATAACTCTGTGTTGTGTGCTAAGTGGTTGAAGTGTTTAATCTTTGTTTTTACTGCACTGATCCATATTAGGGTTTATTCTACGATGTTAATAAAAGATAATGAACTAATACATATCATCTTCTAAGTGTTATTAAAGTACTTTGGGAAGTGTTATAATCACAGATATGTGTCCCAACTTGGTTACAAACACCTGAGTCCTGTAACCCCCCCTGCCATGTTAGCCACTTCATATGTCCAGTCACCTACCACCTATCTACAACGTCAATGTACGACCTACCATGTGTCACCCTTCCAGTGGTGCCACATGGACCGTACGTATGCCACGTTAAAAGTTAAAACAAAATTCTATAGTATGAAAGTTAAAACAAAATTCTATTAATGAATCAATCATGCAAAAAAGCGCAATGTACATAAAAATACATACTGGTTAGAATGGTAGTATTTTATCTATGAGAAGGGATTTGATAACTATACACATTCGTAAAATTCCGATAACAAGAGGCTAAAAATCTATTTTATAATAATACCAAAATCCTAACATGAAATGTAATGTACTTATTAGCCTTGACCAAAATGACATACTTTGATACCAATTAAAAATGAATGCACACAACATGAAAAAAAGACTCATGCCATTATCAATAATTTTAAAATCATATTGCACACTATTTAATCATACACAACACTCAAAACACCCAAAACACCCAAAACATAAAATAAAATGCAACTTCTAAACACAACATTAAAAAAAGAATTAACACAGTGGCTAGAACACTTATCTTAAAACAATTACACAACTCGTTTTAGGCATTGGATGTTCCACCCAACCATAGATTATGATTCTCTAGTTCTCTTAGCAACAAGTCACCACCGAGTTGGGATATGAGTGCACAGTAAAATAATGGCTCCTATAGTTGGCTAATGTCCACACAAAAACCTAATACCCAATATTTTCATAGTAAAATGACTCCTACAACAATTCCAACAACCCAACTTGTTTTCCCATTAGTTTGCACAACCTATGGGATGTGATTTCCTTCTTTTCACCATGGTCCCTTCAATAATCCTCATCCCTTACATGGATTGAACATAGAATGGAAAGGAATTTCTTAGTTGGGGGCTCCAGGAAATACAATTTTAACATGAGTGTTCACAATAACATTATCACATGCTCTTGGGTAATTTTGTAGAAAGAACTCCTCGCATGACAACCTAATTGTACATGAAATTATTAGCTTAAACAAGCTATCTTCAACACAATATGGCTTCCTACTCTTATCCTAGCTCAAAAAATATTTTTCCTCTCTTCTCCCAAGTTGTAAAATTAACTACCTCCATCTACTCGAATTTCCTTTTTTTCTTCTTCTTCCATGCATGCTTGATCTCACAATTATCCAAAAATATTGTACACAACCCATGCTTCAATAATTAGGTGACATGACTCTTTGAAATAGTTTTTACATGAATTCAATGATACAATTCCCATCATGAGTGTACTTATCACGTGCTCTCTTAACTAGGTGAGATGAATTTCCCACCAACCTCTTACATTCATTCAATGATTGGTTTTAATAAGTCAAAGAGGTAAATATTTAATAAAAAAATGACTCATGGAGGTGACATATGATTCTAGGCATGTGGAGTTCCTTAAACCCTCCCTTTAGCTCCCCCTCTTGTGGAAACATAACACCCCATGACTCTTTCCCTATTCGTCTGCAAGTGATGATGTGTTTTATTTGTATTACTTTCGACAAAAATTGTTTCCATATTATATCACTTGGCACTTGACCATATATGAAAATATACATTTCTAATTCTAAAATCAAAACTGGGCTATTACATGAATAACTCTAACCTATGCATGGAGTTAGTCTTGATCATGAATGTCGAACTCAAAAATTCTTAGTTGTTTGAAAAAAGGTAAGTCTTTCAAAGATCACATATTTTTTCTTGACATTCCACCTTGTGTATTCTTTAGTTCGTTGGAAAGAAGATTAGAAAACTAAGTTGGCCTTGATATTGGGGAATAAAACCCTCCAAATCTGCATGGGAAAGTCTTTAAAAATGCAATGGAATTTCAAGTCCCAAACACTACTAGTATTAGTATTGTTTCTAAGATGTCATTGGATGGACACTTTTATCAGTGCTTCTCCATTGAGTAGCAACGTTCCTCGTTGTCTTAATTTCATGTACAACATGGGATATTTAGTTGAATTTAGTTCATAGTGAACCACTTTCCTTGGTGAAGACCCTTCCCTACTTTCACAAGCCAATACAGTGATATTTTTTTATTGGTGTGTGATTTTAAACTTGGTGTCCATGATCTAGTCCATTTTAGCTTGCTCATTGTAGTGAGGGTTCCAATTTGTAGTGGATAAGTTATTTTCCACCTCTGAGGTGTCCAATAGTGGTGAGAAGTATGTTTGAAGTAACTCCACATTAAATATAGAGTGTCAGTCAAGGAAGGGTGGGAGATTCAATTCAAAATCATCATCACCCATGACCTTGGTGATGTTTTATGGTCTATAATGAAGTTGTTTGAGCTTCTTGTGGAGGCCTATGAGTTATTGTTTATATGAATGAAAGAATACCTTTCCACCAACCTGGAACTTGTGTGGAACCCAATGTTGATTGTGTTGTTGCTTCTACTTTTGTAGTGGCTTTCTAAAAAATATCAAGAACTGCTTATTGGATGCATTAGATCTATTCAAAATATTTTGTTGCTTTATTTTCTTAATAATGATCATGGGATGACTTTTCCTATGATAACACAATGGGTATAGCTACATAAATTGGGGACAATTGATGGAACACTGAGCACCACTAAAAATCATTATTGTGGATTTAATTGTGAAGATACCTATTGTAGCCATGTTAAACATATGGAAATAGTTATCCCACGTATGTGGATGATTGGGGTTGTACATTTTGAGGATATGTACAATCATCTTGTTGACCACCTCTATATGTTCATTAGGATAGGGATGCAAGTTAGTGGATTTGGTTAGCTTGGTGTCCATCACAGAACAAAGGTTAGACCAAAGGATATTGAAGACCATGTTGTCCCTTTTAGAGACCATTGTCTTTGGCGACCCAAAATGAACCCAAATATTCTCCAAGAAGATATTATCCAGTAGCCTCCACTTTGACATTCTTATTGTAGGGTATCAAAATTACTAGCTTAGAGAACCAATCAATAACCACAAAAACACAATCTTGACCATGATTGGTTGAGTGTAGTGCAAACTTAACATAAAATCCATGGAGATTATTTCCCACAACAATGTATGCTTCTTGATTGTGATTATAGTGATCGCAAAACTAATGCATGATGTAATATATTTGCTAACATCTTATTGGAGATTTTCCCAGTGGAAGTACTTGTACAACATTTCCAGTGTCTTCTCCATGAAAAAATGGCCTACCACCCCACTATATTGTTCTTCTCAAATCATCTTCTAAAACTTTCCTAGAGGAATATAAATATGTTCACATTTGCATAGAATTCCATCTCAATGGTGAAAGTTTGAAATTTGTTTACATTGGAACAATCTTTGATATGTAGGAATGAAATTGGAATCTACCGTATCTTTGGGGCCATAATGAATTATTGTGTCCATCATAATTGAGTATTGTGGTCAATGATACAACCATAGGGTTGTTGAAGGTAGTTTGCAACTCTATTGGTGTTTCCATTATTGGAATTGATTTTCAAGTGGAACTACTAAAGGTATGTGGACTACCTTTGATGGAATTTTGCAATATTCTTGGAGTTTGCATAAATTTCAAAAGAATGTGGTTGGTGTGGATGACTATATCCTTTCCTAGAATATAATGCTTCAATTTTTATCAATCATAGATAATGAATTAATGCTCCTTATCATAGCTGGGGTGTTTCTGATTCAAATGGTAGTTGCAGGTTTGGAAGAATGGGGATTGAACCTAAGTAGAAGCAGTGATTCAAATACTCAAAGGATTTTTGTTGTGCCTCCTCATCAAACTTGGCCATGTGTCCACCCTTAATAACCTAGATCAAGGATTAGGAAATATGGGAGAACGCCAACATGAACCTATGGGAAACGTTTGCAAGGCTCAACATGTTATGAAACTCCATTAGTTCCTTAGGGATCACCCTATCATGAATGATTTGGATTTTTGTTGGATTCACATGCACACCATGCTCCTCTGCAATGCATCCTAGATATTTAATTATATTCATGTTGAATGAAAAATTCTCCAATTTGGCATATAACATGTATTGTCGTGGAGTGTTGAGTACTTGTTAATTGTGATTCAAATGCTCTTCCATTTTTTTGTTAAATATTTGGATGTTGTCTAGGTACTTGACCACAAAATATTTGGTTAAAGTTTTATAATATTTTCCATCATCCCCATAAACATTGGTTGTGCATTCGGATGAAGAACATGACCAAAAACTAAAAGACAACTTCTTTAGACTTGAACACTTCTTCCATAGAACAATTGGCTTGATTGACACCTGATATACCCTAACTTAATATCAATATTGTTGAAAATATTACCGTCTTTGAGATGATAATAATTCCATGGAATTATGTATAATTTCTTGGCTATGGTTTTATTCAAGGATCTATAATCAATATAGAGTCACCATGTCTTATCCTTCTTTTGAACCAACATAATTAGGATCTCACAAGGTGAGGAGCTTGGATGACTTTGGCCCTTTTGTATTAGCTCTTGAATCTAGCATTTGATATTCTCATTCTCCATAAGAGAGTGTGTATACAATGCCATAGATGTATGGGCAGCTAGTGTGAAATCAACTGCATGATTTACCTAGCAGTGCATATGTATTCCTGGAGGTGAGGTGAATATATATATGTATTCTTCTCCCAATTGATCTACCTATATCTATTTTGTAGAGTGACCTCTTTTAGAGGCCTTTGTGGTAACAATGATTTTCTTTGCTCCAGATTATAACTAGACTATGAAGAGGAAATATCTCTCATTATAATATATTATCTTTATGCATTACTTAACAGTGCTTAGAGAGACTGCAATAGTCAAGGATACATTGGCATCCTATAGAGTTGATGCCCCAATTTAATAAAAACACTATGGGTCCTCGAGTGGTCTAGTTCCCATACTACATAATTTGATATGTTCAAAATCACATGATCAATATTTGAAGTCATGTTTGATATTTAGACATAAGTGTTTGTTTCGATAAGTTCCAATCAGAAAACCATCGTCCTAGAGTCAATCACACAACGAATCTGACTCAATAAGGTTTGAGGATAACATGTGAGGTTTCAAACCACCAGATCTAATACCATGTTAAGGATAGGGTGGAACCTGTTATGAAACAAACAAACAATTCTATAAATAATCAAAGAGGGGATAAAATTTCAAAGAAAAAGGTGGTTTCTAAAGACACTGTTACAACACTTAAGAAAAGAGCATTGCGATAAGAAAATCACAATGCATATTGAACATTGATATCGTCATATGATATCACTTAATCACTTGATTCATGATGACCTATGGGGTCTACTATTTATAGCCTCAATATATAACCAACTTCCATGAAATTGGTAGGATGTTGTTGATGGCCCTCGACCAAGTTTTGAGGAAATTTTGGTCAGGTTTAACCACCTTTTGGACTTCGATGCAGTTATCGAGGAAGGAGCACCCAAGAGGAGCTGAGATCATTCATCTCACTTTTTGGGGGGGATTTGTTGACCCAACAAGGGGTTATCAAGGTTTTTGTAAAGTGTTATGGGATGTCGTTCCATGGGTTTACCCATCATTAGTCATTATTGTAAAAGTATAAATAAGTAAGATGGTAAGGTAGAAGAATATAGAGAAAGAAGTGATGTGAGAGACTTAGAGAGTGAAGTCTAAGTTGCTAAGTGCAAGTAGTTATGAGTGCTTCGTGCAACAAAAAGTGTATGTAAGTCTCTATGCTTGATAAGAGGAGTTGGCTTTGTACCTTGACCTAATTTTGGAAGGAGGATCTGGTGCTCAATGCGCATATCTCTTGTCCCTTGCGAAGCTTGGCTCTGTGGCTTAGTGAATACGAGTGGATGAATGTAAGAGACATAAGAATATTAAAGAAGAGGAAGCAATTGGTGGACGTAGCCCCACACTGGGGTAAACCACATATATCTTGTGTCTCTGATGTGATTTTTTCTATGTTGTGTTTGCCAATTATCTTTTTAGTGCTTTTGTTATTATGTATGATGGATAGATCTGATGTTTCTTAGTGCTTTACTTGTTCTAGAAAAATGAATGTTATATCTAACTCTGTGTTGTGTGCTAATTGGTTGAAGTGTTTAAACTTTGTTGTTATTGCGTTGATCCATATTAGCATTTATTCTATGATGTTAATAAAAGCTAATGAACTAATACATATCATCTTCTAAGTGTTATTAAAGTACTTTTTGAAGTGTTATAATCATAGATATGTGTCCCAGCTTGGTTACAGACACCTGAGTCCTGTAACCCCCTCGCCTCTACCTTGGGTGAGACTTCACCTACTTCAAAGGTGTTTCCAAAAGGGCTGGTAGTTAGGGTTTTGTTGGTGCATTGTTGAAGCATTGAACCCTGGGTCTGCCCTTGTGCCAACAAATGGTCTTGTTTTCAAGACCTTAAATTGTGATTGATGGGAACTGAAGTAAAGAAAAGAGAAGCTATGTGGGTAGATTTGTTGTTGTAGTGCGCAATAATCTACTTGACTTGCAAATATCTGTGCTAAGAAATAAACCTGATCTGAAGAAAAGAGATAAGATCTTAGAAGAGGTAAAGATTTGTGCTTTGATAAGAGTAAGATAAGAGAAAGTTTTTGTTTCAAAAACATGAATTTAGGTATGTTTGATAGATTTTGTCCTAGTCTGAAGGCTAGGGAACAGTTGCAAGAAAGGGTTGATATGAATAAATTTGATAGAAATAAAGAAAGAAATGTTATTCCTATGCATAGAAAGAATTTTTGGACTAATAAGTGGATGTAGGAACCTAGAAAGAATTTTTACAGATTGGAGGTCCAACACTATGATCCTAGTGCGTAGTATAGGAGAAGTTGGGGAAATTACAAGATAAAGAGAGGATTGACACTATGTTATAACTGTAGAAGACCGAGACATCTTGCTAAAGAATGCCCTGGTACATGCCCTATTTGTCTTTGTTGTAAAATTGTTGGTCATGAAGTTGAGGATTGTCCAAGGATGATTGCTAAAGTCGAACAAATGAACATGAGACTAGAAAACTATGATGGAATTCAAGAGACTAAGAGCATGTTAAAGAACCATCAAGAGAAAGAGTCAGAGAAATCTCAAACTATGTTATCATAGTTGAAAGAATCGATGAATGATTACAAAGATGTCATTTTACTAGATATCTTGAAGGTAAAACAACACATAAATACAAGAATAGGAGACTTCGACATAAACTGTGTCTTGGATAAGGAAACACAAGTGAATATTATGACAGAAGACACTTGGGAAATTTTTGGAAAGCCTACTGTGATACCTTCATTGTGAAGGATAGGCTTGTTTAAAGGAAATATGATAACCCTATGTGGAAGAGTTACTAATGTACTTGTTATCATCCATGGAACATTGTTTGAAGAGGAATTTGAAGTCATTAAGTTTGTTGAGAACAATGCCCCATTCCCACTTTTGTTAGGAAAGACTTGGATCGAGAAGGATCAGATCAAAAGGAAAGCAGAGGAAGTAGCTACAGAAAATAAGAAGCAAGAACTTAGGGATTTCATAGCTAGAAAAATAGAATGACTGATAAAAGAACGAGAAGTTAAGTCGAAGCAACATAATGAAAGAGAAGTAGTCGTCGAAGTTGAAAGAACACGAGAAGGTTTGAAGGACCTATCCATGCAAGAAAGAAGAATACCCACCCCAGAATTAATAAGAGAAGAGGTATTAACTTTGAACCCTTTGAGATCACATCAACAATGCGAAGTCACTACGCTAGGAGAATATAAGAATAAGAATGGAAAGAGGAATCCAGAAATAGTTAGAGAGACTCAGATCATAGGAGAGAAGGCAAGAAAGCTCAGTAAGAAGAAATCCAAGTTGGAAAAAATACAGGAAGTTACAGAAAACAAATGGAAGACTTCGCAGAAGGCAGGTTTGCAGGATTTGAACCTCACCTAAACAGTAGAACCACGTAGAATGGGACTTTACCCCGACGAAGCTATATGATCATTGGAGGCACCCCGATCGTTAGAATGACACTTCAGAATGGCTAGGAAATGCATTTATGGGTAGATGGATAACATTTGGGACATTGAGACTGCGCCATAATAGACAGATTCACATTAATGGAAGCGTGCCTTCCTGTTGGAAGAATATGTTACAACACTCGCTTATTTAACTCATTGGACGTTGTGCCAGGACCACTTTTTGCCACCCGTGATTATCTGAGACATGAAGAGAAGTGATTATGTGTCAAGCTGTTTTATCAGACCTCACCATTCATTGTTTACTCCACCTGTCCATTTGCCTACCTCGACCTTCTTGTTTAAGATTGAGAATGTCGGGCGAGCGCACTAAGTTAGAGAAGTTCGTTGAGGAGGTTCTTAAGAATTTTATGGTTGCTAAATCTATGTCTAAAGGAGTACAAGCATCATCGACCAAGGGACTCTAGCTTCTCCTTCGACTGGATGTCGTTCTATCCGTGTCAACCCTGCGACTAAGCAACAAAGTAAGCATCGAGACGATCTGGCTAACGTGAAGCAGATCTTGTTGATCTTACTAGATTATATCCCACCTTTGGCTGGCGCAGTTAATCGTGACAAAATTCCATGAGACTTCGAGTACAATCTGATCACTGCATACATCCTGAAAGGAATATGTGTAGTTGTGAGTCAGTTGGGATAGATCCCATTACATAAGAATAGGGACTTCAAACTTGGACATAGAAAGAACTACGCCATGCTCATGCCCCATAGATACTTGACAAAGACCACCAGGAAGAAGCCTCACCTGGCTTCCCAGCCATTGATTAAGGAAATGGCACAATCCATGATGCTAAACATGATGAATATTCCCCATTTTGGCTGGCACCAAGAGGTTAACTCTTGTGTTAAACTCCTATTTTAGTGCTACCATGGTGGAAACCTGTGGCTCAACCAATGGATTACTATGGATCCGACGTTGATCCACCTGATTACAGGATTGAGCATGTAGGGACCCGACCCTTAACAATTTTACCCAGGGAAGACCTTAGATCGCTCCCTGGCCCAGTGCATCAAGGAGACTCATGGAAAAGTCGAAAAGGAAAAGTGAGGCTACAAGATAGATTCTATACAGGATTGCATACTGCACCTCACTTTACAACTCATAGATGGAAAGATTGTAAGAAATAATCGCCCCACACAGGTCATCGGGTTCGTGGTGGACTTTGCAAGAAAATGCATGGAGGGAATGCAGATGAATTGGTCGAGTTACCTTGTAAATGAGCTCGAGAAAGACTGTCACGAAGCTCAGGATCAGGGATACGAGTTCCATTTTAGCTGGTTGCTCGTATTGATTGCATTTGTTGCTTGGAAAATTCTAGAAGGAGCCACCTTCCCGGATATTGAACCATCAGAGCCATTGGCTGCTAGGTTTTCAACCTTGTGTTACACCA
>SNQJ01S0196391.1:17418-31763 GCA_010110895.2 Picea sitchensis
AGATGTATGGAAGATCACCTTCAAGTCAAAGGAAGGACTTTTTGAATGGTTGGTCATGCCCTTTGGTTTGACAAATGCTCTAGCCACTTTCATGAGGATGATGGACGATATCTTGCGACCATTCACCAATACTTTTGCAGTGGTGTATTTGGATAACATTCTAATTTATAGCAAGATTTGGGCCAAACACTTGCAGCATATTCAGTAGGTTCTGCACACCCTGCGGCAGCACAAGCTATACGCCAACCTGAAAAAATGCTCCTTAGGCATGGACAGGGTCCATTACCTGGGCTACATCATTGATCAGCATGGCGTACATGTGGATCTATCCAAGATCCAAGTTATCCGTGACAGACCAGCCCCAACAACACTCACTGAGCTTCAAAGCTTCTTGGGACTTGCTAATTTCTACCGCAGGTTCATGTTGGGTTTCTCCCATATTGCATGGTCCCTCAACCAAATAAACAGGGGCGGTGGTAAGTTGAAATTTGCGTGGGGACGGTCCCAACAATAAGTGTTCGATGATTTGAAGCAGTGCTTGTGATCAGCCCTAGTAATTTCACTACCAGACCTACAACATCCCTTTGAGATCAAGACAGATGCTTTAGACTATGTTGTGGGTGCTGTTCTCACTCAGCACGACCACCCCATGGTCTATCATAGTGAGACACTGTCAGATATTGTCCGTAAGTACCCTACTTACGGTAAAGAATTGTACTCCATTGTGAAAGCAAGCCGCCAGTGGAGACATTACATTCTTGGGAAGGAGATAGTCATCCACACTAATCATAAGCCACTACAGTTCATGCAGACACAGAGAATATTGCGGAATGATCGCTATCAAAAGTGGTCCACATACTTGCAGTAATTCCACTTCAACATCAAGTATAAAACATGAAACACCAATCGCGTCGCTGATTGCCTCAACAGACCTCCAGTTGCAACACTCACCACAGTGCTAGACTCTTGTGGCCATGAGACATCTAGATGGCCCCAACTCTAGGAGACAGACCCTGACTTCACCACCACCTACCAAATGTTGGGTGTAAATGTAGTTGTCGATAATTTCCATCTTCAGGATGGGTTGTTGTGTTGTCTGGGCCATATCTGTGTTCCATCAAGTGAGTGAGTGAAACTGATCTGGGAAGCCCACTACAGTCGGGTGGAAGGACACTTCGGCCTCAAAAAGACACTGGAGATGCTACAAAAACATTTCTACTGGCCGAAACTTCGACAGGAGGTCGACAAGTATATCAGGTCCTGCACTGCCTGCGTTATTGCCAAACCGACCACTAAGAAACAAGGCCTATACACCCCTCTTCCTACTCCTGACAGGCCATGGGAATACATCTCAATGGACTACATGTCGGGCCTCCCATCCACCAAGTGGGGAAATGACTATGTTTTTGTGGTTGTTGATCACTTTTCTAAGATGGAAATTCTGGTTGCCTGCAAGAAGAGCATCACAACAGAGGCCACTGCCAAACTCTTCTTTGAATGAGTCAGGGTACATTTTGGAATCCCACAAACAATTGTCTCAGATCGAGATAGTCGATTTCTCAGCACATTCTGGTAGAGCCTTTGGGTACTACTGGACAGCAAGATCACCAAATCCACGGCCTTCCACCCCCAGACAAATGGCCAAACTGAGGTTGTAAATCGAATGATTGTGCATATCCTTTGCATGTATAATTCAAAGAACCCTCGCACATGGGATGAGAGCCTTCCCTATGTCCAACATAGCTACAACTAAGCCTTGCATAGCTCAACCGACCACAACCCCTTTCAAGTGGGGTTGGGATTCCAACCATTGGGTCCCATAGATGTTGCAATTCCCCTTATGGTCACCTCGACTGACTCATCTCCTGCTCCAATTGAAGCTGACAAAGCCACTTGGTTCATTGAGTGGATCCATCACATCTTCCAACAGGTTCAAGATATCCTACAGAAGTCCAATGACAAGTAAAAACAACACCATGATCAACATTGGGTGCCGCATAAGTTTCAGGCGGGCGACAAAGTTTGGTTGCACTTGNCCATCGGAAGCTTCGCCCACTCCGTTATGGACCGTAAACTATCACTAAGGCCGTAGGGGATAATTCTTTTGAGCTCAACATTCCTCCTTTCCTTGGTCTACACCCAATGTTCAACGTGGATCTTCTTCGCCCTTATTTCCCACCATTATTGGACACCTTAGAAGTAGCATAACAGTTGACACCAACAGAGCTCAACCCCGACTGCATACAATAGGCATCCAATGATTAGATTGTGGATAGACATATCAAGGGCACTCGACAACATAAGATCCAACTTTATCGAGTCGTCAAAGAAGGGCAGCTCCTGCACCAAGGCAAGTTGCTCACCCGGAGCCAAATTCAGCAGAAATTTCCTCATCTAATGGGGGACCTCAACGCAATGGAGACCATTTCTTCCTAAGGATGGAGGAATGATCCAGATGTATATTGGTGGCCACTCACCTTTTCCAACTGGATCAAAACAGTTTTCTGACATTTTTGGCAATTTACTATTTTTAGCAGTTTTAACTTCCGGGGCCATTTTGAGGGCCTAAATGAAGGTTTTTCGGTATAAATCTCCTCAATGATATCCAAATGCATGAGTGATCCCCCAAAATCAATCTCATCGATGATACCTTTCCAATGAGCTATCACACGCCTAAAACGAAGATCGTATGCAAAAGTTACAACCCTGGGAAGTTGATGTACTAACTTACCCAAACAGGGCCCACATGACTTTTGGCGCTTCATCTCCTAGGGTTAGGTTTTTGGATGTCTATGGTTTTTGGCATTTTTTCTTATTGTAAAAAGGCCTTCAAAGCCTCATTGTAACCTTCTTCTTGAGAATGCGTGCTGCTGTCACATCTCTTCTCAGAGATAAGCCGCCACCATTCCAACGAGCTTGTTTCTGCTGCATTTTATAGTTTCAGCTTATTTTGTTATTGAATAGAAAACCACTTTTACTGTATCTCTGTTATTTTTTGTTAAGCACCTATTAATAATCTATATTCATTTCTTTATGCTCATAAAATCCAGATCAAAAGTTTATGGAGCACAAACACAGATCTCGCTCAGTCTCAAGTGGAAAACACCTGAGTATTGCAACCACCCATAGAGATATCTTGGGTGAGATTGCACAGTACACTCTATGTACTGTGTTGCCTTCTGGGTTACCAGAAGGACCGATGGTTTTACAGGGACTTTTTTGGGAAGCTTCTTAGTTCTGAACCAGGGTCAATCTGTGATGGTCAATTAAAATCAGAATACCCCATAAGGAAGCCACACGACCAATAGAAGTGTGGAGATAGAAGACAACACATGGTTTCATTTCTAGTTGATTGGAAGAAAATGGGATTGAGCGTATGAGATCTGCTAAAGAAGCGTCAAAAGAATGTGGGATCGGGCGACAAGAAGGTGAAAGAATGAGAATATAAAATGGGATGTTGAGACCATGGAATATCACAAAGGAATAGATAGAGAGCTGGTTGAAGGCAAATGAGTTAGAGTTTTCGTAGAAAGATAATAGAAACCCAAAGTTAACATTGTGCAAATATATGGACAAGTACATATTCACTAACTTGCATGAAGTATTTTTATGTGATTTCCCACACATATTGAAGGAGTGGATAAAAATATTGAAAGACAACCATCCTACGAATCATATCAGACAGCTAGAGTGGAATCTTGAAGATATCACGCAGCTACAACGAGTTGATAATAAGTTTACGCATGCAATATATTTATGGCTACACAACATTGTTACCGAATTTCTCACAGAGTTTGCAGTAGATACAACGAAGTCCTACAGTGCATCTAAACAAGAGTTCTTGAAGGGACCTCGGGGTAGGTACATAAGATCATTATATACTTCAATTAATATATTACTATATAACAAAGGTGTAATGACGATGGAGTAAGACAACTAAACTTCCCTGCGTGCATGGGGGAAGGGGGGAAGCACTGGCAGGAAAAAGAGAAATGGAAGGAGAAGGGGATAAAGGAAAGAAGGAGGAGGCCTTGGACCCAATTATGATGGACGAAGACTAGATCAAGTGGATCATGGTGACAACTGGAAATATGCGTAGTGGAGTAACCTACCAATATAAGGTGAACACCAAGAAGAGAGTCATAGTCGCGAGGGAAGGATTGGCAAGTGATAAAGAGGAGGTAGAGGATCTCTAGGCCAAGGAGCAGATTGAGGAAATCCTGCATGTGATAGATGAGAGGAAGACGAGAGGTCCAAGAGTGGAAATTGAAGGTAACACTCCTATAAACCCATAAACACATGTGCGACTAACACACCAAGAAGAACACCACTGTTTAGACAGCCGAATTTCGGGAGAAGGAAGACCTAAGAAAGTACATCTACACAAGGAACAACAACTAAGGGAGCCAGTTCAAAAAGCAGTAGTCAAGTATCTACACCACGTGAAGGTAGTAGTTCAACATTCAAGATGGCAGGACATGATCCAACCATTAGGTTACCAAAACTCAAAGGAGAAGCGTCGGAGGACCTGGAGAAGAACCTGTTTATCTGTGAAAATATTTGGGAAGCTAAACAGATCACAGACGAGGACACTGAACTTGCACAATTAGCTATCATGCTAAGAGATCGTGAATTGGATTGGTATATGAGTTTAGCTGCAAAGAGTTCGCTAGGGACAACCAGAACGATTGGAGATATCAAAAAGCTGTTGATAAATGAGTTCCAAAAGACAATTTCAGAGGATCAATACATGAACAAGATGATAGAGATTAGACAGAAAGATGGAGAATATGTATGGGAGATTGACCAGAGATTCAAATGACTAAAGGGAAAGCTAAAATACGTCATGATAGATATGCAACATAGACATGCATTCATTAATTCACTGTTACCACACTTGAAATATCCACTACGACAACAAAAGTTTCAGATGCAGGTAGAGGCTCTCTAGGCAGCCCTACAACTGGAAGAGAACCAATATCAGAAGACAGATCCAACCATCAAGGAGATGAAGGAGGATCTGAAGAACTTAACATTCCAACTAAACCAAAACAAGAACACGGACAAAAGATAAGTTGTTTGGTGTACCACATGTAGGACATAAGGACACCATAAGAACAAATGTCCAACATTTGCATAGTATATGGAAGCAGGAATGCCAAAAGCATTACCAACAAGAGGAATATGGTGTGAGATTTGTAAAAAAAAAGGTCATTATCCATACCACTTCCCAATGATGCAGAAGTACCAAAAAGTACCAAAGAGCTCGTATTGCAAATTTTGCAAGTCAATATGCCACGGTGACAAAGATTGCAGAATCATGAACTTGATGAGGGAAAGAACATCAGATGCATATAGGGTGCAAGAAAAAATGATGACCGGGCAAGTTGCACCTCAGTTTAAACAAATACTATCCCTGTACAAAACTATGCAACAATAGTATAACACTGCGCAAAAACCATACAACATTGCCCAGCCACAGTATAATACCTCACAACAACACTATAATTGTGCAGTATAACTGGGTGCCTCAGTATAACGCGTCGCGAGGGGATCGAGCTGGCTACAGAGGTGGAGGAAGAGAAAGAGGAGGCTTTGGAAGAGGTAGAGGACTGGTGGTATGCCACAATTGTCAACAACCAGGACACTAAGCAAGAGAATGTCCACTTCCACCAACGAATTGTATGTATTGTCGCGCATCGGATCATGACATGGAAGAATGTTCGACACTATTAGGGAAGATCCAGGAGAAGAGAAATCAGAGCAATCAAAATGTTTAGTGGATTTTAGCAGATGCGAGGGATGTAGGAAGAAACATCAATATAGTTACATGGGGAGGAGCTAAAATAGGAAACGATGCAGTACGACAAGAGCCAACACAACACCAATGGGTGAAGAGGACTGTTGAACCAAGGAAGAAGTTTGATGTGCAGAACGAAAAGGAGATATTTAAGCAAGCCAGGCAAGAATTCCTAAAGATAGACATTGCATCAACATCAACGACGCAACATAATAAGTAAGTACCAGAGTACGAGATGCCTCCATCCTTGGATCACACCAAAGAAACACAGTCCTTGGGACAAGTAAGTACGATTAAAGGATTTTTGCAATCCTGTGTTAGACTACTAAATGATCCATCCTTTGTTAAAGTGTTACAAAATATGCTAGAAATATGTATCATAGAGGAAGAAGGAAAGCTAGAATAGAAAACAGTCAATCATCTACATACAAGGAGGAGAACAAGTAGAGAATTCAGGCTGAACGCCAACATTGGAGATTTCAACATGGGAGATATTATACTGGATTTAGGATCCGAAGTGAATGTACTACCCAAGAAGACATGGCAATGTATGGGAGAACCCACATTACGATATTCACATGTTCAACTGAAACTAACAAATCATCACAGAGTTATACCGATTGGGAGACTGAAAGGGCTAACGATAGATCTAGATTGAGTGCAGACTAAAGCCAACTTTGAATTAATTGAGATAGTGGATGACACAACACCTTATCCAACATTGCTTGGCTTGGATTGGGATTTTTATTACCAGGCCATAATCAAATTAAAGACGTAGAAGATGACCTTTGAGTCAGGAGAATATAGTGTCATTGTTCCATTGGACCCATGAGAAGGGGAAAGGTTCATAGAGCCTACTTTCTTGGACCTAGAGGAAATTAATTAGTTGTATATAACAAATGCGTAAGATGAATATTACGTGAACCCAACGACAGATGGGGTGCTCAGTTGGTGAAGGATCACCTCATGTGCGTCGGACTCATATACGGGATTAGAAAATTGGCAGCAGAGGTTACACGAAGTCTCCACAAGAAGATGCACAAGAATGGACCGCATAGTAAGATGGGTAGGTACAGAGATAAGAGAGCCTCCCAAATTCCATGGGGTGGATGAACTAGAAGCATTCTTAACACAATACTAATATGAAGTGTTAAAAAATCAAAGGTTCTTATCCTTAGATATAACACTCAAGGCAAAACCTCCAATATGGTGGGGTGCTTACAAAGAAACAATCAAGGACTGGTACCAATGTAAGCGGTTACTGTGCATTAGGTTTGATGCAGAACAAGGAAGACACTAGCTGCAGAAATATGATGGAAAGGTGGCACCAACAGAACACTTAGAGAAGTGCAGAGCGCTATGGAAAATGACATCACTGGAGGAATGACCTCACCATTTCATTCACACATTAGAGGGCATCCCAACAAACTGGTATATAGACCAGGAATTGCGCAGAGGAACTATGAGCTGGACAATATTACAACAGAAATTTACAGTCACTTTCTCATTTGAGCATGAGAACCCCAACATAGATGCAACACTTAAACAAATTAGAGGGTTGATATTCAGAAACCATAAGTTCAACTCATGAAAGAAGAAGAACAACAAAACAAACAGACAATGAAAGAACTAATGCCATGCTACCATGTGCAGGAAGAAGCACCACATGAAGATGACCTACGCGATATTCAGATTGAGGAAGTTGAAGGCGAGAGAGAAGTGTAAGGTACACCTCTGGAATCATAAGTAATTGTTGCACCGATCAAGGTGAAGAAAGAAAACACCGAGACAGTTGAGAATCCCAAAATGGCCAATATTGGAGACTATTGGGATGAGAAAACAGTGGAAAGCATAACAAAGTTACTGCACAAGTACAATGACCTGTTCCCAACAATGTTCATAGAAATGAAAGGCATAGAAGGAGAGCTAGGAAAAATTAAGATACCGCTAAGAGCTGAGGCAAGACCGAGCAAACAATGACCATATCGACTAAACCCGATATATAAGCAAAAAGTCAAATCCAAGATCGATAGGATGTTGGAGGCTGGAATCATAGAACCTGTAGAAGAGTCCAAATGGGTAAGCCCGATGGTAGTTCAAGAGAAGAAACAAGGGGGGATACGAATATGTGTTGACTTGAGGAAGTTGAACAATGCATGCCTACATGACCCGTTCCCTACTTCGTTCACAGATGAAGTTCTAGAGAATGTAGGAGGACAAGAAGCTTATTCATTCACCGACGATTTCTCAGGATACCATCAGATCAATATAGCACCAGAAGACAGATACAAGACCACTTTTTCCATGGAATGGGGATCCTACCAGTATACAGTCATGCCGTTTGGATTGAAGAATCCACCAACAATTTTCCCAAGAGTAGTCATAGTTTCATTTAAAGAGTTTATCCACCAGTTTCTAGAGGTATATCTGGATGATTGGACAATCTATAGTCTGTTGAAAGACCATGTAGAGGTCTTGCGGCTGATGTTAGAAAGTTGCAGGCAGTGTCAGATATCGTTAAATATCAATAATTGCATCTTCGGAACACATTTTGGAATACTATTGGGCCATATAGTATGCAAGCAAGGCTTGCTAGTAGATCCTGCCAAGATTGTAGTAATTGTTAACTTGCCACCACAAAAAATAGTCCGCCAATTGAGAGCGACATTGGGACACACATGATAATACAGGAAATTTATAAAGGGGTATGCACATATCATTGCGCCGATGAAGAAATTGCTAAGGAAAGACACAAAGTTCCTGTGGAATGAGGATTGTCAGCGCGATATGGATACCCTGAAAGAGAAGATGGTAACCACACCAATACTAGTGTTCTCGGATTGGGAAAAGACATTCAACATACATGTAGATGCATCAACCATAACATTTGGAGCTATTCTAGCGTAGCTAGGAGCAGGATAATTGGACCATCCTATAGCATTTTCTAGTAGAAAACTATCAGAATCAGAGAAGAACTACAATACCATAGAGAGGGAAGGCTTAGCTATGGTCTATGCACTTCAGAAGTTCAAGCATTATTTATTGGGAAAAAATTTCAAGATGTTCACATACCATTCAACAGTCAAATACCTCGTCAACAAGCTAGTGTTTGGGGGGGAGAATTTGTAGATGGTTAATGTTGTTCCAAGAATTTGACTTTGAAGTGATAATCAAACTAGGGAAGTTGAATGCAGTACCTGATCATTTGTCAAGGATCACTAACAGGGAGGAACCCATGAATATAGAGGATAAATTTCCCGATGCGTAGTTATTTTTAGTCTATATAGTCGATGAATACTTCGTAGACATCATCTAGTACTTGAGTACAGGGGTTGCGCCACATGAATACAACACTTCGCAGAAGAAAAATCTGGTAGTCAAGGTTGCAGATTACCAATTGATTGTAGGACACTTATCCAAAATGGGTGCAGATAACATCTTGAGAAGATGTGTGCTAGAACATGAAAGACCAAGGATCTTAGCAGAAGCCCACGAGGGAATGACATGAGGAAATTATGTAGGCAAAGATACCATGCAGAAGGTATTGTACACAGGATACAAAGACTCAACCGACTACTAGCAGAAATGTGATGTATGTCAGAGAGTCAGTAAACCGAATAGAAGGGATGAGATGCCCCTTATACCACAAGTAACTTTGCAAGTATTCAACAAATGGGAAATATATTTTGTGGGACCAATTAACCCACCAACAAAAAGGTCAGGAGCAAGGTACATTATCACTGCGACAAAATACCTGACAAGATGGGCAGAAGCAACACCAATAAAATATTACAGCACAGAGAAAACAATACACTTCCTGTTTGAGCAAGCGATCACTAGATTTGGTTGCCCAAGGATTTTGATGAGTGACCAAGGAAATCACTTCATTAAAAACACTATTAAGGCGATGACTGAGGAGTTCGAAGTTTATCACCAAAAGAGTACACCATATCATCCTCAAGAAAATGGAACAATGGAAGCCTTTAACAAAATCCTTGAAAATGCATTGATGAATATCTGCAACGTTAATAGGTACGATTGGGACTTGAAGTTACCATCAACACTATGGGCGTATAGGACCACATGCAAAAAATTGATAGGACATACACCATCCAGATTGGTATATGGACAAGAAGCAGTGGTGCCATTAGAATTTTTGGTATTGAGTCTGCGCATAGCAACAATTACAAACATGACATAGCGGGGCGCAATACAAGAAAGGATAAATCAATTGATGATAATGGAGGAAGATAGGATTCTAGTAGGGTTTCACCAAGAAGTCTAGAAAGCGAGGGACAAATCTTGGCATGATAAACATATCAAGATAAACTATTTCAAGGAAGGAGACTTAGTCTTGGTGTATGACAGTAAATCCCTCCAACACCCAGGAAAACTCAGAATGCTTTGGTTAGGACCATACGAAGTAAAGACTATCATAGATGGGGGAGATGTACATTTGAAGGATTTAGGAGGAACAAAACTCAGAGGGATGATAAATGGGAGCAGACTGAAGCTGTATAGGGACAGTCAACCTCCTAGTACCTAAAAAAAAAAAAACACATTAGGAGATACCACGTTGGACATCAAAAGATAACAACAAAGGAATAGTGTGCTGAAAAAGGAGAATGAGAGTGCGCACTCGGAAATGCTAGCACAACAGAGAAAAGGCTGATGGTCACTAAAAAGTGGAAACAATGAGAAAGGCATATACGACAAATAACTGCCAATGGATGACGACTATCAAACTTAAATGGAAAAAAGTATTGAGGGGATGCCGCATTAATCGCGCCAGCTAGCGACGGCAAGGGAAATCAATGTTAAATATGCGAGAAGCACCGGTTCATTTAAAACACACGATGGGTAACTTCTCCAAGAAGTTTCACCTGATATATATATAAGGGAGTCACACCGATATTGAAAGGGTTATTTTGAAATCGAGAAAAGCAGAGAGCAATAAAGTATACATAGTAGAGAGAGAATTTTGCACAGGTTACAGAGGCCACTAAAGTTCGGTGGACAACATCCTTAACACCATGGCACCACCCAAACTGGGAGAATTGAGATAGACTAGAAAACGACCCCGAGGCAACGCCTGATCACCATCACAAGCACAGGGAAGCGAACATCAACCACCTCATCCTCTAGAAGTCATCAATGTGGACGAAATCCCGTCAATGGTGGAGGAAACCCAACAGACAACACAAGTGGGCATGGACATTGATGTGATAGGAGGGGGACATGGACAATAGGATGAGGATGCATGCAATCATTTGCACCTTGAAAACCCTAAAGAATCCCAGAGAGTTAATGGGACGATCCCGAACCAGGCATAAATGACCGCAATGGAAAGGTCACACACAACCACGCCAAAATAGCCACATGAGGGCACAATGGAATATGTCACTTGTTGGGCCCTTCATTTTTGGATAAGGAGTTGTGCAAGAAGGACTACAGACCTAGTTTTGGACTAGTAGGAGTTGCATAAGCGTCATAAGAAGCTGGACAACAGAGCAAGGAGAAGCAACAAAAATCAGTTGCGAAAAAGACAATGCAACGCCAACAAATCAAAAGCGGTTGAAACAGAACAAGAAAACGTGCAAGCCAAAGACAAAAGACACGACTTATATTATATTAGGGATGAATATAACTGTAAAAGGGTTGATTGGTTAGCCTAGTTGGTTGGTTGGATGGTATCGCAAGTGTAAGGTTTTGGTCATAGTTATTGTCTACTGTTGAGAAGTCAGATTTTGAGTCTGTAATGTAATATGTACACCATTTTGGGAGTTAAAGCTTTGCGACATGAGTCCAGAGCCAGGAGAATATAATAGAGAGCTACTGCGTATCTCTAAGATTGTAATTGAGAAAGATCTGAGGATAATATATGAAAAAGGATCCAAAATTTCAAAATATGTTGTGTTTTTCTGTGTTTAGACGTATGCATTGTATCTTTACATTACTTCTTTATGGTTAATAAGTTCCATATGATGTCTTTGTGTTTGAATGATTTTCTACAACATAAGTAGCTTTAGTTCTTGCACATATGAGTTCAGATCTGTTCTATAGCCAGATGTCTTTCACAAGATCATCATGAATCATGAAGGTTATGTGAATCCTCCTAAGTATTTTGCTTTCCCTTCCCTTTCCTTTTGTCTCAACAACGCTTCAGGTGAGACTTCTTCACTGCAGAGGAGATGAAATAGCCAACACTCTAGACTACTTGGTACCTTTTGTTGGTAACGTGAGAAGGACCCTGGTCTGGTCAATATTGCGCCAACAAAATGGTTCCGTTGTTGGGACTTGCGTTAAAAGGGAACTTGTAGGGAGGATGCTTCCGTGGATTCATACATCTAATATTAGCCAATGGTGGGAAATAATTGTGACGCCTTCATATGGAAAGAATCAGAGCTGAGGGGAAAATCTGTGGAAGATACTTGTGAGGTAGTCTTTTACTCAGAAAGATCGATTGACCAGTACAAAACATTCTAGGTTAAGTTCCTAGAAGAACTTTTCCACTAGATAAATAGGCTCCAAGAAGCTCCAGAGTTCCAAGAACGAGTCAAGAGGACTTGTACTTGGGACACATAAAATATTGCAACACTTCATTGACTAGATCGTCCAGTCACAAGAGCGATTGATTTATGGGTCAATACCACATTAGAAGGATACATTATTGAGTTTGCAACTGAGAATCACCAATCTTTTTCACGAGTAGAGGAGGATTTCAAGAAAGATGCAAGGGGAAAATTGTTGAGAGAAATCCCCCTGTGGATTAAATTTTTCTTGATGGATGAGGGGATGCTGACTATGTCCCCAACTATTATGGAAGCGTAAACATCCTCGTTTGGGGTAGGACGAGGTTGGGGTAGAGTCATGGCCTGAGAGAGGGGAAGGGTTATTTGATAAGCAAGGGAAACAACAATAAATGGACTCAAGAGATGAGAGAGCCTTGATAATAGACGCCATTGTTGAGAAGTGGTGGCGCAGAAAGATCAAGAAAGAAACAAGACAATCTGAGAAGTTGCGGCAAGAATTCAGACCAGGAGAAGTAGAGGAAAGACAGATGGAAGATTTGTGGAAGATGAGGAGGTAGGAAAGACTGGCAAGTCAAATATTAAGTGAGAGAGAAGCACAGAGAGAAAGAAGTCCACAGGAGGTTGGAAACGAAGGAGAAGGTGTAGAAGCAGGAGAGAAGGAAGCTGACATGGATCTTGAAGAGGAAATAGAAGATTCAGCCCCGATGAGAGGAAAGATTGGGAATTTGGCTGAAGAGATCGCTCTATAGGAAGAAAATGAGACCCCCCAGATCAAAGAAAACTGTCGCAAAGCCAATGGCTCCAGCCTCAAATCATCCATACCCTAAGTGTCTTTTATACAAGTGGTAAGTTTGATACTACCCTCCTATGTTAATTCTGTTCGAGTAAAATTAGTTAGTCAGTCACAACCAAGAAGTGTGAGTACAAGGAGGATATTGGGATTCCCTGGTAGATTGCAAGCAGGACCGTTAGGTTTCATTTTGGTAAGAGCAACAAGATCAACAATGGCTGGTCACGCGGGAGGTTTGAAGGTTTCAGACCCAAATTTCCAAATTGGGACTTGCCACTAAAACGGGTCCTACAAGTCAATTCCTCCAATTGTTTTCCACCCAGAAAGTACCAAGATAGATAAAAAATTATATATTTATACATTCTGAATCATAGCTCGCAATTTAGAAAGTATTCCCCCCCCAAAAAAAAAGATTTTACTAGATGAGGTGAGGAATTTTTTTCTCTACCTTCTCCCTGGAGTACTATTTTTCCTTGTTTGGTTGTCCTTTCAACCCAATCTACCAAAGGTCATGTTGCCCTTGTCTAGTAGTTCTAGAATTCTTTTGAAAAATAATATCTTCTTCCAACTCTGGCCAAGCTTCTGGTGCTAAGTCCTTTATGTTAGGTAGGAATTTCTCCTCAGTTTCCTAATCCAACATGGAAGTTTCATAGAGTTTCAAATTTTCTACATTCACTACTGAGTAAATGTGTATATATGGGGCTAGACTAAGTCTATAGGCAATATCACCCACTTTATCCAATACCTCAAAAGGACCATACTACAAAGCCTTGATATCCTTACCAGGACACTGTATCATTTCTTTGTTTAGCTACAACCAAAATCTATCTCCCACCTTGAATGCTTTTTCAGTTTGTGTTTATCATGTTGGGCCTTATGACTTTGCTGTGACTTCTTCAATTTTGTGGTGAACCAACCTAGTTCAATTATGAAAATATCCAATGTAGAAAGAAAAATAGGTTAAAATCCATATAGGACAAGTAATAAATAATTGAATAAGATATGATGAATGATTACAATGATAATGAGGGTCATATATATACCCACACAAGGGTGCCGTTTCAGGAAGAGACGTGACCTTTCATCGTGAAGGTGTCTCTTCACTACATATTAGTTATTGATTTATTGTTAACATACATACATACATACATACATACATACATACATACATACATACATACATACATACATACATACATACATACATACATACATACATACA
>SNQJ01S0196393.1:0-17408 GCA_010110895.2 Picea sitchensis
TTGGGTGATATATTATTAAAGTATTAATGTATCCTTATTTTATTAATGTATCATTACCTTATTAATTAATGTATTACTTTATTATTGTATAAATATTTTATTAATGTATTAGTACTTTAATATAGTAATTTTATGTTTTTTTTATTACTTTATTACCTTTTAATGTATTAATGTTTTATTCATGTATTACTTTATTATTGTAAAATAATGTATTACTTTAACATTAATACATTATTAATACATTAATAAGGTATGAGATTAATAATACATTATTAAAATATGAGTTAATATACTATTATAATTTATTAGGTAATGTATTTGTTAGTATTTTATTAATACATTTATAATAATGAGTTAATACATTATTATAATGTATTAATAATATATTAATAATATACTCATATTTTTTAATGTATTAATCCATATTAATGTTTTTATTTATAAAATATTTAATACATTAATGTATTTAAAGAATTTAATGTATTTAATGAATTTAATATATTAATGTATTAATACATTAATAATGTTTTACTAAATGTATTAATAATACTTTACTAATGTATTGATGTATTAATACTAATTTACTAATGTATTAATACATTAATAATGTTTTACTAAATATATTAATGTATTAATAATACTTTACTAATGTATTAATGTATTAAATATATTAATGTATTGAATACATTAATATATTTAATACACATTGTATTAAATACATTAAATGTATTAAATTTAATGTATTAAATACATTATTATATACATTAATGTACTTAATGTATTAAATACATTAATACATTAAATTAAATCCACTTAATGTTAAATATTACTAATACATTAAATTAAATCCATTAAATACATAAATCCATTTAATACACAATCTATTTTACATAATGCATTTAATACATTAATACATTAAAAGCATTATTAATACCACAATTAATATATTAAAGCATTATTAATGTATACATTAATGTATTTAATGATTAATGTATTTAATACATTAATGTATTAAATATGTTAATGTATTCAATATGTTAATACATTAAATTAAATCCATTAAATACATTAATGCATTAATACATTTTTTTTTTTTATTAATGTTTTATTACATTAATATATTAATAAAGTACATTAATGTATGCATTAATGTATTTAATGGATTAATGCATTTAATACATTAATTTATTTATCGCATGTAATGTATTAAATTACATTTAATACATTAATTATTAATGAATTTATCATATTTAATGTTTTAATACATTGATGTATTAATGTTATTTTAGGCATGTGCCAAACCACATTTATGTAAAAGTGGTTGATATATCGCCGATTGGGGCCATTAATTTAAAAAAGTGTTTACTCTGCTATTGCTAGTTATAGAATTTAAAAGAAACTCACTTCTAGAAAAGAGCGCTCTCACATTCGTTGGTATAAGTGGTTTAAAAACCTTGAAATGCTTGAAAAAGAGACGTGGTCCACCCAAAAACCTTGAACAACACAAATCATCTCCATTCCATTACTCCTTAAAAATCATATTTATTACTAAAGTGTTATCTATTTTTAGAACTAAATGATTGATAACTCATGAAATGACTCCAACTAGTTATCTATTTTAAAAATCCAAATGAATAGTAACTCATCGAATTATCAAACTATCATAAGAATCTAGACATCTAAACAAGATAGGAATCCCTCTAATTAAAACATTTAATTCTATTCCCAAAACATTTTAATTATATAGAATTTAAAGAAAACGACCCCAGAAAAGCACTTCCCAATATCCGCCGGCCTAAAACCCCTGAAATGCTCGAGCCTTTGGAACATCACAAACCCATCTCACGATACTCTAATACTTGCTTTGCCCACTCTTACTCTCCATAGACAGTCTCTGGGTTCACTCTTCCATCCTACAATTTCGACAACTTTGTCTCGCCATCGAATCCACAGGCGAATTTCATCCCTCTCATTTTACTTTCGTGGAGCTCCTCTCAGAATCGAATTCATTGGTGGGTTACAACAGTTGCTATGGTGAGTACAACGTCCAGAATAACTCAACAATGAGCAGAAATCTTCCAGGTATTGCGATTTCTCTAATATATATTTTATAGTATTGATCCATCTATCCATCTCTGTTTTTTGATATTAATCCATCTATCCATCTCTATTTTGTAAGTAGGGCAAGATACAGCTGGAAACTCCACCCGCCGATGGAAGCCAACGGTCGAACAGAAAGCAGTACTTGAATCTATTTACAGACAAGGCATCCATTTACCCACGTACTAAACAGTTACAAGCTTATGACGAAGTTGAAGAAAAAAACGTGTTCTATTGGTTTCAGAACTTCACTGCGCGGGAGAAACAGCTACAGAAGAACAAAAAGCCATCACAATTATTACTATCACAACGTGAAGCAGGTAAGTGGTTTATATGTTGTTTAAGGGTTTACTTCTGTGTTTTCTGTCTTAATTTCACTTTCGCCTGGTTCCAGAACTGTTAATGAACGCATCTCCCAAATATGTACCAAGAACACAAGTAAGTACAGATTCAAAGTTTTTCTGTCGATATTCTTTAAGAATATCAAGAATATAAATATTTTAACAGGTTTTACATTATTTTCAGTTTACAGATGAAGGGAAAATGGAGGACTGCTTGTTTTTCGACCATTCATGTTCGGCCTGCAATAACGTGGACGCCGATGAAACATTGGAATTATTTCCGCTCCGTCCTCATGGCGGACTGAAAAGTCAGCAACCAATCATTAATATTCATTGTTATGATTTTGAGGAAGAACTATAGAGTTTTGATATATGCCAGCCTAGCTTAGTAGTTGATATTTATGGACATAGTTTTGATGTAGCCCGTAGCTATAAGATCACATTGTTGTTTTGTGTGGTTGATAAAGTATTTTTTTAAGTATAGTTAAAATGGGGTTGAGAAACTGATTACACCTTTCAGTTTTTGTGTGGTTTATACAGTATTTTTAAGTACATTTTAAACAGTGTTCAATCAATACAATATCAGTAGTGAAAAACTAATTACATCCATGTTTTTTTATATGGTTTATGAAGTATTTTTAAGTACAGTTTAAACAGGGTTTGGTCAATATTGAAAAACTGATTACATCTAGGTATTTTTTGTGGTTTATAAAATATGTTTAAGTATATTTTAAACAGTGTTCAATTAATATTATATTGGACAATTTGATTGACATCCAGATTTTTTATATGATTTATGAAGCATTTTAAGTACATTTTAAACAATGTTCAATCAATATTGAAAAACTGATTACAAATTAAATTATTTTGTTTGTGGAAAAGATGTAGAAATTACAAGAGCATTGAAAGTTAGAAGATAAGCATAAACAAAATCTTTATTTAGTTGTTGGATTTATTGTATTGTCTTGACCATTTCCAATTTCTTCAATTTTTAAAATAGGCTTTTACGGACTTCAAATTATTTTTATTTTGAAACATGTTTTCATATAGATTTGGGTTAGAAGATAAGCATAAACAAAATCTTTATTCAGCTGTTGAATTTATTGTATTCTCTTGACGATCTCCAATTTCTTCAATTTCTAAAACATGGACTTCTAATTACTTCATTTTGAAAACATGTTTCAAGTATAGATTTAAGTTATTTGTCGTATTCAATTCATTTTTCAATTTATAACTCAGAATTAATAATATAATATTCATTTTTCAATTTATAACTTGGCACTAATAATATAATATTTTTATATAAATTAGTTTGGATGAAAGGGCAATAGGATTTTGATGTAGCAGAGCATAGCTTTGTAGTTGATATATATGGACATACTTTTGATGTAACACATAGCTATAAGATCAATCAATTGTTTTGTGGTGTTGATAAAGTATTTTTTAAGTACATCTTAAACACGGTTCAATCAATATTGAAAAGTTGATTACACTGTGTTTTTTGTGTATTTATAAAATATTTTTAATACATTTTAAATTAAAAAACACTATTGAAAACTGACATAACTCATTTCTTTTTATAATGGCTTAATGATTTTATACATTTTAAACAAGGATTAATCAATATTAAAACTGATTACAACAAATTATTTTGTTTATGAAAATATGTAGAAATTAAAAGAGCATTAGAAGTTAGAAGATAAGCATAAGCAAAGTCTTTATTTAGCTGTTGGATTTATTGTATTGTCTTGACCATTTCCAATTTCTTCAATTTCTAAAACACTCACATTTAATTATTTTTATTTTGAAAAACATGTTTTCATATATTTCCAATTTTTCAATTTCTACACACTGAAGTTTTCATTATTTCATTTTGAAAACATGATTTCATGGGATCTGATTTATCGCTGTACATTCTTAAATTATTTTTCAATTTATAACCTAAATTAATAATATATATTTATTTTCAATTTATAACTAATAATATATTTTGATATAAATTAATAACAAAATATTTTGAATATACAATATTATATAATAATACAATATTTTGAAGTGGTGTAAAATTTTCATTATGCTTATAATGTTTTATGTTTTGTTTTATATCAAATTAAGTAAATTTAAATTTATTTTTGATTTTGGTATTCAATTTTATATTTTTTAAGTAATAATTTTAAAAATAATTAAAATAGAAAAATTATTTTCTATCCAATTATAAACTTATAAAATAAAATTTAAAAAACTTATAAAACAAAATTTGGCATGAGAAGGCTTTTCTAAAAATGTATAAGTTAAAATGTATCTTATTTATTTTCAAATATATCACTGATTATTTAAAATAATGTATTTTAAGTATGATTTTGTTATTTTAATATATGTGTGGGAACTAATTGTACTTAGAAAGTGAAGTACAAGGTGTATAAGAATCCTTAACCACTTTTTTTTAGACTTTTGGTTAGAGTTACTAAAACCCCATACACCCTACAAAGTGGGATATAATTGTACTATGTTATGAAGTGAAAACTCCAATGTCCAAAATTCTATAAAAAATTAAGAGTCAGGTCCACATGTTTATAAGTTTTAAGAAAAATCAACCTAATACTTTGGATTTAAAAAAATAGAAATGGACAAAACGTTATTCAAATAGAACATTCCATGAATAAAACCGCGATAGTTTTCATTCTCCATCAATGTTTTATATTAACTAATAATTAGAATAAATTTATGGGTTCCTCATAATAAGTGCAAATACTATGTAGAAAACTATAATGACATTTTTATACATAATTAAGCCTAATAGTGTTAACTATGATCACCATGTATTTTACAACATAAAGGATGAAAGATGTACATATATGGTTTCATTTGTTTGAGCATCCATTCATATAAAGATATATTTGTGTGCTATAATTATAAGAAATGAATATTTCATAGAAAATAACATATTTCATTCAACTAAGTGTCTAGATAATTCAAGAGAAATCATAGTTGAAAATAGGCTATGGATAACGTCATTAAGTTGTTATAAAAAATATCTCAAAAATTATTTACAAAATGTACAAGAACACCAAACAAATGTTCTCTCGTTAAAATTATTAAAAAAATGTAAAAGTTGCAGCCAATTTTACTATGCTAAAAATGTTAGACAGAATTTAAAAGGCCTCACTAGAATATTGTGTTTCGTGGCTTGTGGGTTTGATTATATTTAGAATATCCATAGAAATAACATCCACAAATTTCTATTGTGTCGCGGTGAGAGTGGATCAAAAACGCCGCCTTCAGATCTTCAGTTTGACTCTCTCACAGCACAGATAGTTGTTTTCTTGCTATAATAGGGATTCTTTTGTTTTTCAGTCCTTCCAATTGAAGCCTTTGAAATCGAGGTTTTGAATTTCAGCTAGTGCTTTAAGATGACCAGTTTTTGCATCACTTAAAATTACCAGTTTTTACCATCACTTAAGGATGGTAAGAAATGTCTCTTGGAACAATAAAATAAAGCTTATTGACAAATTTGCTTAATTGATTTGTACTTGTTGGAAGTTATGAAAAAACCAGTGATTGATAAAACCTCTATAAATTAAAATAAAATAAAGATTTTACTTTATTGTTAAGAATCTTAATATAAAACTTATGACAATTGTTTTCCCTTAAAATGACATAAACTTAAAACTAAAAAATAATCAATACTTTGAAGGCATAAAAACATCGTAAACACTCCTTATGTAAAGTTAACTTCGAATACTCAGATTTCAACCTATCTTCCAATAATTGTTACAGTAAAATCTTCTGATCTTTTAACGTAAAAATCATGATAACAGAATTCCATCTTCTATATGCTCTCTAATGAGCAACAACTTGCCCCAGACTTTCATATTCACTTCTAACAAAAAGAAATGCACTTACAAATTCTGTTTATATCGCTTCCATGTATTGAAAGGTTATCCCAATATCCTTTGACCTACTACAACGTTTTAGGATCATTCAAAGAATACATATATGAATTAGACCATATTTACTTTGACAATGAAGTTTTTTTATGTACTGTGATTATTATATATAGTTTTAGATCTTCATGAGCTAGTTCATTCAAATTGGATAAAGAGTATAGTACTCTCTTTCCATTGAAGGGCTTTTGTACTCTTAAAACTTCCTATCAGCCAACACAACTGTTTATCATAGAGTCATTATGTTATTCTATCTTAACCTTAGTTAGAATATATAGAACTCTTCTTATACTATCCAATAAATTTATGAAGTTGTATCTAATGCCATTATCATGCCTCCCATTTTCTTTAAGTAATATCCCATAAAGTATTGTAATGTCCTTATGTTTTAGTTTAAATTGTTACAGTGCATACCTATGTGTGGATGAAAATGAAATTTCATAAGAATGAAATCTTAGTTGTGAAGTTATACTAGACATTGATTTTTCTATCTATTCTATTCATCCCCTATTTGTTTCACCTGAAAGCATGAATTAAATTTTTTCTCTTTTTGGGTTCATTTAGGAGTGCACCACGTCCAAACATACCATTACAAGTTATGATAGCAGGAGTGTATGATTTTCAAAATGTGAAATATTGAGCAGTTTCACATGAAAGATGGAATTCAGTACATGAATTCAGTGTTTTCTTGTCAAATGATTAAATACCTTCACTGAGCTATTTGAATTATTGGGACATCTATTGACTACTAACAAATTTTAAGAACAATGTTGCAATTTTTAAGACGTAGATGGCACGGTTTGTTATTGATGGCTAAGATCAACATGATCGATGGGCGCGATGATCAATTTATCAATAGCATACATAATGGCAAGATCAACGCTGTGTCGAGAAGGATGAAAATAGTCAAAGCATGACAATGGTTTTGTTTTGGAGTTTTGTAGATCAGAAAATCCAAAGGAAAGAGGTTCAAACTCACGGTATGTGAGATCACGCGATAAGATCTTGACCGCTGATTCAAGAAGGACATCGCAGGAATCGCGGATATCATCTGACCGCTATTCCATAGGGACACATGGTGAAAAGATCATCGCTTCGGATCGGAACATCAAAGGATGGGCGCTCGCTTGATCGGGCGAAAGTGGTCATATTTCAAGGTCACATCACAAAGGATTAAGGGAAGGATCTAATTGCTAAGTTCCATCTCGCATTTGTAACTTGGAGTATCGGTGACTCTTCATCATGAATCGCGATACGCGCAGGATCAGAAAACTGACCATCAGATCACCATGATTGCGGACCGCTGATCGTGGGCGAAGAAGGCTCGAAGTAAGTGAAATCACACAAGATCCGACGCGATCAAGAGGGACGTGGCAATAGATCGGTTAATCAAAGAATACCCGAGATGTGAAATTGTGAAATGCATTAATAAGGTCGCGGTCACAACCAATGGTTACATCCTCATGGAAGATGGAGGAAGAAGATAGTGGTATTAAGCCCCATTTCAGAGTCTCGGTGATCACAACTTGCAGCATCAAGACTCTTCATCACAATCGCGGATATGAGAGATAGAGATGGTATCCGGACCGGTCGATCATTAGAGATCCCATCGTTGATCGTGCCCTCGGCGAATTTTATAAACTCGCGAAATATGAAGTGCCCTTTGGCACAGCCTTTGATCACCGCCGTGGTCATGGGAGGGGAAGAAGCTAGTGGTTCTAAGATCCATCTCAGAGTCTCGCTTATCACAACTTGGAGTTGCCCGGATCCTTTATCAAAAGTGTACGGCAGATGCTACATCTGGAAATTCAAATTATTTTAGCACCTCACAACTAGTGGGTATAAGGATGCAAAACAGTAAAACCATAGTTGATTTAATCCATCGGTGGAGGCAGGAATTTGAGTATGATCGAGGCCACTGTAACTTCACAAATTTAATTAATCGGCCATGATTCAGCTTAAAAATAGACCATGACTTTTGACCTATTGGCTATCTGCTTGTTGGAGGCATTTTTTTTCCCAAGAAGATTCAAGATGTAACTGATGAGGCGTGTGTGAATGTGTTATGCACAAGTGACTATGAAAGGTTGGTTGTTCTAACCGGAAAATGTGATGAACGGTAAGAAGAGTAAAATAAAGGTTACGAGTCATGATAAAACTCAGAGATGAGTAAATACTTCTCAATAGACAAGCAAGAGTAATAACGCGACAGTGCAGCGTAGTAGAATTGTAGAACTGTTTTCGAAACAAGTAGAATTACGTAAGAGAAAAGAAGGTGTAAGAATTGAGACATTTGTATTGTTTGTTTTTCAATCAATTATTCATAACCCGTACTTATGGTGGTGCTAGGAGGACTGTGGTCCTCCTCCTGGGATATTCAGAAGTTGGTGCTTGAATATTGGTAGTTGTATCTAGTTGTATTAGAAAAAACAGGTGCCGGGAAAACACAGAGTTTTTCATATGCAAGTTGGTGCTTGTATAAGTGAAGTAGGTGCTTCCATCCAAATGGCACGGGAAACACTTAGAGTTGGTGCTTCTTTCTAGTGGGTTCTAGGTGTCCGTAGAGTTGGTTCCCAAACAAAGTTGGAGCTTGTAAAACAGAGGTAGGTAGCCTCACTTGGAGTTGGTGCTCAAACATACGATGTATAGAACTTAAAAGACTCCATTTAACATTTTGAAGAAGAAGTTTCTCCCTTTATGGGTTTCCGTGAAAATCACTGTATATCCATGTGTGATTGATGATCATTATTTATGGTGTTCATATGATGTATACTATTCATGTAATAATTGATGAAAGATTAAAATGATTTAATAGACTTAATATTGTTTGAACACAGTAACAACCATTATTTCACCCCTTTCACTTGTCTTAGTAATTTCAATAATTGGTATTAGAGTCGGCCCCTTTTGTCTAAGGTTAGATCCTAGATATTAAACATGACAAGTCATGAAGGTATTTCAACCAATAAGGCTCCTTTTTTTGATGGAACAATTTTTTCCTTTGAAGGTTAGAATGAGAACATACCCAATGGCCTTAGGTGCTGATGTTTGGGATGTGGTAGAGAGTGGATATACAAAGCATGTTGTGATAGCCAACAAGGATGAAAAGTTAGAATTTAGATTTAATGCTAAGGGAATGAATGATATCTTGAATGACTTGCGTAAGTTTCCATTTTGTAGAGGTGATGCATCTTCAAAATGCCAAAGAAATGTGAGATAAACTTATTAGCATCTGTTCAGAAAGCAGCATGCCAAACTTCAAACATTTAGGTTGAAGTTTTGAATGACCAAAGATGAATGAAGATGAAACATTTAGCAAGCATTTTTAAGAGTTGAAGAACTCTTGTGAATGCCATGAAGGGAATCATGCAGGAAGTTTCAAGAATCAAATTTAGTACAGAAGATTTTAAGATCTCTTTGTTTGATAAATTTAATCCAAAAAGTCTCCATTAGAAGAACTAAATGATCTTAAAAACTCCATTCATTGATCAACTCATAGGAACTTTAACGACATGAAATGAGAATCAACAAAGATAAATCCATTACTAGAGAAGCATCTTTGTTGACAAATACACCGACTATTTAGATGATATTGATGTGAGAAGGTTAAAGAAAGGATCGTGGCAAGCTTCCCTTCAAATGTTTTAACCGCAAGATAGGTCATTTTGCATCTAAGGTCCCCATCAAAAAGGACCAGAACCCTCATGATGAAAAGAAGTACAAATTCAATAAATATAGTAAGAAGAAAAGTTTGTGTGCAAATAATGACAATTCCTAAGACATAGATAGTGATTCATCATGTATTATCAAAGTGACGATTTGCGTTGCACAAGGGAGATTTTGATGATGAAAACATAGGAGGTGAAATGGATGATGAAGAAGTTGTGGTTGAGTAATGAAGGTGAATTAATCGGTTTGAAGAAATTGATGACTCGATGTAAGAAGAGAAACAAAACGATTGTTGATGCGCTTTAAAATGAATCATAAAACCCGAGGAAGACTTTCTCACTAAAAGTGGAGTTAGAAGAGACAAATAAATAGAAGACATTATGAAACAATGGTTATCGAGAATAAATCAAAGTGTGAAGCCTTAGAAGAAGAGGTAGTAAAAACCAGAAACAAAATGAAGAAGTTTAAGGAATTGTATCACCAAATACAAGTCTTAGTATTAAAGCCTCACAAGAATTAACTTCCATTCTAAATCAAAAAGGAATCCAAAATTGAAATCCTGAAGGATCAAGTAGTAATCATTCAAGTAATACAAAACCCATCAAGTTTGTCAAATCCTCTAACATTGACAACAATCACCAGAAACAAAGAAAGAAAATCAATCACCGAGAAGGAATGAAAGAAAAGGACTAGAACCAATCTTTAGATCAAAGATTACTCCATACGAAAGAAGTCAGACTCCTCAAAGAAGATAGATTTTTTCAAGGTACAAAGGTTTTTTCTATGGTTATTGTTTTTTCTGCTTTAATTTTGGTCACAAAGCTATAAACTGTTCTATAAGATTTAGATATGAACAATCAAGATATTCAACGAATAACCATCTTCCACAACAAAGATCAAGACAAGAAAGAAACAAACAACCTCATACTATAAATCATACGATGGCTAGGAAAAGGATGCACGTTAAGCATGACAATAGTTATGAGCATAACAATCGCTATGATCCTCTATTCAGTGAACCAAAATGTTACATCTGCCGTAATTGTGGACATAAAGCTGCAGATGGTCGATTAACAAATTACAAGCCAGATTTGATTCCCACTGCTGAAAATGTCAAGGTTTGGAAGAATAAAGTAGATGACAAGTGTGGACTAGTGTTATCAGCCCAAAAACAAAAGAATTCCTGGTATATTGACAGTGGATGTTCCAAACATATGACTGGATACAAAAGTAAGTTTCTAACTTTAAGTGAAAACAAATCAGGGAATGTAAGTTTTGGAAATGATGAACCGGGAAAAGTAAAAGGTAAAGGAATGCTAAGCCTGAGTAATGGAAAAGGAAAAGCTCAAGATGTGTTGTTTGTAGATGGTCTGAAAAATAATCTACTAAGTGTCAGTTAAGTTTGTGACAAAGGATGTGAAGTTGTTTTTACTTCTAAAGACTGTAAAATAAAGTCTTTGAGTTTAGGACAACTGGTTGCAAAAGGGATAAGAACAGAAAACAATGTTTATGTGTTAAATGAAGAAAAGAAAGAATGCCACTTAAGAAAATATGATGAAAGTTGGTTGTGGCATAGGAGACTTGGACACCTAAATTTTGATCATATAATCAAGCTCAGAAACAATGGGCCAATAAAAGATCTTTCGAAGATATCATAGCCATACGACTTTGTTTGTAAACCTTGCCAGATAGGAAAGCTTACTCGCACTGAGTTCAAATCTAAGAACGTTCCTTCAATAGAAAAACCTCTCGAGTTAGTACATATGGATTTATGTGGACCATAAGGAAAATAATGTATAGGAAAAGAAAACTATTTTATTTTGATTATTGATGATTATTCTAGACTAACGTGGGTTGCCTTTTTGAAGGAAAAATCTGAAGCATTTGAAAAATTCAAAGTGTTTAAGGCTCTGACTGAGAATCAAACAGGAAAAATATTGAAGGCGATAAGGTTTGATAGAGGAGGAGAGTTTAGTTCATGGAACTTCAAAGAGTTCTGTGATAAACATGGGATCAAATGAGAATACACTATTCCAAGAACTCCACAGCAAAATAGAGTTGTTGAGAGGCATAATAGATCAGTACAACAAATGGCAAGATCAATGATGAATGAAAGGAACATATCTCAGACATATTGGGTAGAATCAATTCATACAGCTATTCATATCCTTAACAAAGCACATCTCACACCACATAGTGACAAGACTCCTTATGAACTATGGTTTGGAAGACCTACTTAATTCAAACATTTTAAGTTCTTTGGGAGTAAATGTTATATCAATAACAATGATGAAAATATTGGCAAATATGATGATAGGGATCATGAAGGTATCTTCTTGGGATATGCTACAAATAGTAAAGGGTACAGATGTTACAATAACAGGCGACATAAACTAGTTGATTGTATAGACATAAAGGTTGATGAAGAAGTACTAGTGAGGAATGTAAACAGTTTTGAACCAAGCATAAAAGATATAGTTGAAGATGAAGATGAACAGGACCAAGGATAAGGAAGAGAATCTGAATCATATGAAGATACGAATACTCAGGCTAACACAAATTAGCAGAAAGAAGAAATATCACCTCTCAGAATTGTTAGAAAGAATCATCCTGGAAAACAGATATTTGGAGATATAAATAAAGGAGTTCAGACAAGAAGGAAATTGTAAAAAGACTCATAACAATTTCATGTTGCTTTTTTATCTATGACTGAACCAAATTTTTTTGATGAAGCCAACCAACATGATGATTGGATTAGAGCAATAAATGAAGATCTTGATCAGATTGAGAAGAAGAATACCTGGGAGCTTGTCCCTAGACTTGAAGATAAGAATGTAATAGGTTCCAAATGGGTGTTCAAAAATAAAATGAATGAAAAGGGACAAGTTGTTAGAAATAAAGCCAGATTGGTCTGTAAAGCAGTTTTACAAAGGGATTTTTGACATGAACATCAAGAGAAAACAAAAAATAGGAGCTTCGGAGCTGGAACAACAAGGCTAGGTGAATTTTGGAGCATCTTGAAGCGTTTTAGGGCATATTTGGAGCTGGAAATTGAAGAGACAAGTTGTCAGGATTGAAGAGTGAACTTATGGGTGATTTTCACTATGTCAACAAGTGTTTGTTGTTGTTTTCATTGGTAGTGTTTCCTAGCAGTGAGCTCCTTTGAGTTCCCAACCGAGAGATTCCCCATTGCCTGTGCCAGAGAGACCTTGATAAATGAATGGGATGCCCTATGGATTGAGAGMAGTGACGAGGTACATTCATTGGGTTAGGAAATTCAAGAGGAAGAGAGCTTGAGGAAATTTAGGATAGTTTTAGGAGAAATCCAATGGGTTGTGCAATATTGAGTTGTGAGGGGATTGAGAGAGAATCCTTATTTTGTGGATTCCTAGCCCCAACTCAGGGGTGACTTGCTGTCGAGACCTAGAACAACAAGTCTATGGTTGGGTGGAACGTTCTTACTAGGCATCTGGTTGCACAAACATTTTATAAAATATAAGTGCTTAATTATTTTGTTGAATTGTTTATGAGTTCATTGTTGTGCATTCACTCTGTAGTTGCATATAACTATAAATATCACAAATTTATAGATTTGTGATAAATTTCATTATTTTATAGATTTTTTTTAGAATGATGTAGTTGCATATAACTATGAATATCACAAATTAGTTAAAAAAATTGTGTTTAAACGTAGATGGTAAGCTATAGTATTTTATTAGAAAAAAAAACTTTGTTTTTATGTGTTTTTCTGCAAGAAATGTTCCCTTGTTAAGATGGTGATTGTTACAAAATGGTATCAGACCTCAAGGTTCAACATTGAGCTAGTATGGTCTTGGAGCCAACATGAATTGAGTAGGTTCATGGTTGCAGATTTCATTCTATGATGGTTTTGGGGAAAATGGTAGACATAAGTGAAATTCCCAAATTTACGAGCAAGTTAAGTACTTCAGAGTAAAGAAGAAGGTAATTCATGGCGTCGATCTGCAAGTTGCATAGTCGAATTTGGCCATGAAAATCGAATTCCTATGTACTCATGGAAACCATGAAGTTTTGTGATCAACGACCTAGATTTTTTTGATCGTGAGGATCCACCGTTGAGACTCAATCACAACATAATCCACATGAGAGATATGCATCGTTGGTCATGGTGATTATCGTCATAATTTGATGGTGAGAGTAGCCTCAAATGCCTGAAGTAGAGGCACTACGACGGGGAAGGCTTTGAGATACAACCTGGACCGTATATCAACAATAGGTGGGAAGTAATATTAGTTGTAGATCAAGGTGGGGTCCTACTTAAGAAAGGAAAAAAGGGTGAGTAATGTCACGGTGATGTCATGTTGATGAGGAATGCCAATGTGATAGATAGTGTGTCCCATGGGATGATGCGTGTTGATAGTTGTTTTTTCGATGGGGTGAGAGTGGGCCTAGTTGGGGGAATTATCCCTTAGGTTTTCGCCTTAAATTACAGTCGTTGAAGTTGGTGCAATGCATAGATCTGATTTGTTCATCAGGGGGGGTGTTGATCGGAGTAATTTGCAACCCCTAAGGAGATGTACTCAGATGGGAAGAACTCCGAGGGAGAACAAGAGTCATTGATCATTTGGAGAGTAACCTCGGTTGATGATAGTCATTTGATCTGAAGTGGATAGACTCTAATGGGAGGAACTCTGAGGAATAATTTGGATCGTTGATCGGAGGGTGGTCGTGACGAAACAACATTCGTTGATATGGCATGGGCTCCACATGGTCGAGTAAGAAGGGGTTCAAGAGTATGGATGTTAATTTTCAATTGAGTTAATGACAACAACACTATTAGAGCCATTATCTACTTGACTCCGAGGACTGTTAGATTTGACGAAAGGATTTCCAATTGAGTGGGCATGTCGGAGTGGTCCAAGCCACTGGAACAGGTAATTTCTGATGGGAGGCACTCTGAGAAATGAATGGGGTTTTTCAATTAGGAAAGCGATGAGATTTAATCTCATCC
Source organism: Picea sitchensis (assembly GCA_010110895.2). Lineage (NCBI taxonomy): Eukaryota > Viridiplantae > Streptophyta > Pinopsida > Pinales > Pinaceae > Picea > Picea sitchensis. The sequence goes on from SNQJ01S0196393.1 coordinate 15,045, forward strand.
ATATATCTATGTGAGTCCCACTTGATTTCTTAGTGTAAGACAAAAAAGGAAGGAATTATATGTCGTGCAAGTGAAGGCTTCGAAGTAATCAAAGTTGTTTATTGACTGACTTCGATTGTTGTGGTTAAGTTATATATTAAAAGTGGAAAGAAATGGAATATTTACAACCTAAATAATGATTTTGAAACAATTCCTCCAATATCTCCTTTCCAACCCTCTAAATAATGATTCACATCCATTTTCACCTTGGAATGCACTCATTATATAGGAGTTGGAGGCTTAACCACCATGAATTATTTTGGGAAATGGTTGAGGATTTGTCTCCATAAGATGATATTAAGTATACTTAAGATGGAGCCATACGTTATGACTCAAACCTTTGGCCTCATCCTCTCAGAACGAACCCTTAGAATAAGGTGGATTAGTTGCAACTTCCTTTAACCACTTTAACACTCCCTCAACATTGAGCACAAGGCCTTGACAATGCTCCCTATACATGGTCAGGGGATCATTGAAAAGAGTTCATCGCTCCCTATACATGGGCATGGGAGTGTTGAACATAAAAAATTTCAAAATCTCAAGGTAAAAGACATTGTTTTGACCTTCTTATGATGGGTTTTATCCTCCACAAAGACTAGGGATTATGAAAAATGTTCTTCCATGATGTCAAAGTTTGTCACACTTAATAAAGAGCATGTGACACTTAGTAAGGTGCATACGAAACTTGATAAAGTGAATTTGACACTTGGCAAGATGCATACGAAACTTAAGTGCAACATTTAGGTGTGTAACAGATGCCCCCTGAAGTGTGAGTTCAAAGGAGAAATTGATGGCTAAAACACTTTAAAAAAATATTAATGAAAGGGAACTGGAGTAGGAGAACATGGCAGAAGCTGTAAACAAACATCAAACAACATATATGTATCATCCTCGAGGAAGGAATACATGTGCTTGGAATCAAATGACTCAAAGAATGGTCGTCGACCAATACATTGTGTATTCATGAAAATAATAACTAAGGGTATTGCCATCAAACTTACAATTTGGATACATACCTCCATGACATGATCTGATCGTATCCATGAAATAATACAGAGTGAAGTTACGATATGAAAAAAACATATCCACGAACCAATACAAAGTGGATCTATGTGACAGTATATACATCAGTGAGATTTCCAACTGGAATCTACTGCATACTCAAATGATCTCAACGCAGCTTGGGAAAATCATATAAAAAAGTGAGCTCCCAACCTAGGGTCTTCATCGTGATCCTGAAACAGTACGATTCTAGCCATGTGAATAGATGTCTTGGTGTTGAACATGGTAGAAACCACTTGATTACCGATCATTTAATGTATATTGTTAGCAAGTGCGAGGGAAATCACCAATGATGACCATGACTCCCAAGGTACCCTAGTACATTCTAGTGAATGGGAATAAAAGAACTGGAGTCGAAAATTCATGGAATCATTCAATCATAAGTGAATGGTGTAAACCTATTGTCGAAGGCAAGGAAACCTTACATTGAGGCATTCAGGTCCCAAGGTACTAAGTAGTTTCTAAATCTAATTCTCGGATAATGTGTTGAAGTCGATAGGAACAAACTCATCAAAGGAGGGAAATGATGTTTCCCCCATCATCGACACCAAATTGACACGATAAAGTGATGTAAGATGATAGATCAAATGAGTATGGACTGACACGAGGATGAAAGTTGGTAATACTGTAGAATGCCTTTGATATTTATTTTTGTTTCTAAGCCTATGATTACCCTCTCTCCCTTCATATGAATAATATATCCCTCTTTGACAAAGGGTATCACTCTGATGCAACACTAAAGTCATATCACAAAGTAAATAAGTGCCCCATTTTCAAAAATAGGTACAATGAGGATTTGTGTCTATGGTTTAGCGAAGCCTTGCTTGACTAGTAAATTGAAGAGCTTGTGTATGTGAGGGACGAGGATAGGCCTTCCTATTTTAAAAATTTCAACTTGGTATCCTTCAATGTCCTTAGCTTTCCCATTTGAAAGCCTCTTAACCCCGAACTCTATTGCATCCAAAGAAGAAACTTCATCCTTTGTAGGAATAATAGGAATGGTGTCCATGGCATTAGAGAACTCATAAATACTTTTAAGGTAGGAATTCTAGTCCCTTAAGGGAATAATATTATTTTCCTTAGTATTTCGAATTAGAATTTTCCTCCAAAACGTCTTAGTATCAAGCTTAGATAGGTGTAAAAGCCACTCTTGCCTTTTATTTATATAGTACAACATTTTTCCTTTTAATTAATGATTTGTACGTATTGATCTTATAATGTTTTAAGGACTCATTAGTAGCATCCCTAATGGATTTCCTAGCA
>SNQJ01S0196394.1:6114-17408 GCA_010110895.2 Picea sitchensis
CAGTTGTCCAACAGAAGGAGGAGGGAGATTGAGAATCACCTTGACCTTCAAAGGATCTACCCTGATCCCTTGACGTGAAACAATAAATCCCAGAAGTCGGTCGGATTCTATGCAAAACACACATTTGTGATGATTCAAGCGTATATGGTAAAACCAACATCGAAGGAAAATGGCATGGAGGTGTATTGGATGAACTACACGACGCATGGAATGAGCGAGTAATTCATCTAGATATGGCTTCATGATGTTCTTTATATCGTGAAAGACGTAAGACATAGCATGTTGAAAAGTTGCGCCGGAATTCTTTAAACCGAATGGAAGTTTCTGGTAGGCGAAAGTGCCCCAAGGACAAATAAAGGTGGTCTTCTGTTGGTCTGCGGGAATGATATTGATTTGATTATATCTGGAGAAACCATTCATCAGAGAGAAGATTTCACTTCCATCACAATCGTCGATGATCTGGTCAATGAAGGGGGTAGGAAAGTTGTCTTTAGGACAATCTTTGTTAATGTCCCTATAATCAACGCACACGGGGATTGTGCCTTGTTTCTTGTCAATCAAAACAAGATTGGAAACCCAGTTAGTTAGAGCCACAGGGTAAATAAATCCATCTTTGAGAAGTTTCTCAACTTCAAGCTTGATAGTGGTTGCTTTACGTGGGTGGAATGGACGAAGTCGTTGCTGGATGGGTTTAGCACCCGAATATGTCTTAATCTCATGTACCACAATGTTGGGGTCAATCCCCAACATTTCTCCATATCTCCATGCGAAGACGTCATGAAATTCTTGGAAAAGAGACTTGTAGGTGACAACTTCATCATGGGAACACGAAGCTCCGATATGCATATTTTCGACAACTCCAGGTTTTATGGATATGTCTAGGGGGATGGTGGGTGAGATATTTCTTAAGTTCCCTTCATAGAATATTTCGTGTGTAGACTCAAGAATGATAGAAATGATGACAACGGTTGATGGGGTCGAGAGTCATTGGTAACCCTCAATGGTGCATTGTTCCAAGAAGAGGATGGAATGATGATTTCCATTGTCCCAAGGGGTATCTTCCACGAACATAACATACATAATCATCTCGTCTGTAGGAAAAATGACGTGAAATGGATCTGGAGATAAATCACCAAGAGAGGGGGTTGTCGATTGAATGGATTGATAAGCAGATTCATCCAGACTCAAAGGCATTTTGTTTCCATAACGAAGATGATCTTCGGGGTTGGGTACCATCCACGGGTTGTAATGCGCAAGGGTTCCATGAACAAAGGTGGAGATCATGTTTCTTGAGGTGAAAAATGGATGTAGGACATCGGGTGGTGGAATGGGGAAAGTACCCATCAAAGAGGATTCTTTAAGAAGACCCACACCAACGTTCTCATATCCAGGGGGGGTTTGCAATGAAAGGTACGTTGTCGGTACGTGCATCAGAGTGAAAGAAGGCCAATTGGTATACGGTAACTACTTTTCATTGATGTGGGAAATGCATGACATGAAAAAGAATGGACACAATTGCATGCATGGAATCGATCCATCTACGACCAAGTAGAAGGTTGTAATCGAGAGGAGCGTCGAAGACCTCCACTTCAATGTTGACCATTTTGCCTTCTAACGTAATAGGCAACGAAGGGAGGACACCGTAAGGCTTAAAACCAAATCTATTGAATGCTTTGAGAATGTTGTGGGATTCAGTCAAAGGAGGAGAGCCGATGGCTTTCTAGCAGGTAATAGACATGACACATGTCAAGGCACCCTAATCAATAACTATTCTACAAATGTTTTTTTTGGAGACAATAACTTGTATTTGGAATGCGTGTTGAGGGGGTAACCTTGGAATGCGATCTTCTAAGTAAAAAATTATTAAATTTGTATCTGTAGGGTCGATTCCATCAATAGCTTTCAACAGTGCCTTCCGTTGTATAGGACAAGTCTTAAGGACTTCGAGGGCTGACATTGCGGACGGTGCTTGGGCCAGATCTTCAAAAATACTGTAGTTCTGGGTAGCACGTGCATGAGGATTGAAAGCCGATTTTTGAAAAATACCCTTTGGAGGAGGGTGAAGGACTGTATATAGGCTCGGTCATTCGAGATGAAGAGGACCATTGATAGGTGGATTCATGGGAGATGGTTGGACCAATGAAGGCGTTATTTCATCAACCTTCTCTTTGGAGGAAGAATAATCGTTGGCTCGAGTGGTAAGTGTGATGTCATTCTTGTTTGAATCACCTGTACACATTAAGACATAGGATGTATTGGAGGGGGAAGGTTGGTCATGAATGACCAATTGGTCCTGTTGTTGAGAAGGGAAGGCTTGTGACACTACAACCGGAGTGGGGGGTTTCATGGTCCCTTGAAGGAACTTAGTAACCTTGGCTCGTCGTGGACAATCCTTAGTGTAGTGATCATTACCACAGATAAGAAAAGGGTATCTGGGTTTGCGCTTATCCCTATTGTCAACAGGTGGTGTTTTGGTTTTCTTAGATTGCAGATTATTTTTATCCACCTTGTTCTTACCCTTTCCCTTTTTGGATTTATTTTTGCCGGCGTGGGTGGATTGAACTGAGTTTACCTCAGAAGTATTTCCAGTGGGAGGGGTAGGATATGGATCATTTTGAACATTAGAAGAAATGGGTTTGGGGTTGTTTCTATAGGTTTGGATGGAATGAGGTTGGGCATGGAAAGTGCCAATCACACCGTCAACTGCATGAGAAGAAGCAGGAGTAGTTGAAGTAGCAGAAGTAGAAGGATGAGGTGTGTCAGGGAGTAAGTCGTAAAGAGTCCCCATTTGTGAATAAACGAGGTCGAGGTATTGAGCACAACTGATTGCTTGTTCTTATGTGACAACTCCACCCATGGTGATGTCACGAGCGATGTTGTTCACGAATGATTTCGTGAACCACTCTGCCAACAACGGATCGGGAAGTTTGAGTTTGATGAGACATCGTCTCCATTGCCACTCATGAATGTGATCAAAGATATGAGTGGCTTTGGTTTGTTTGAAAGAAATCAAAATCTCGGTTCTCATTTCGTAGTGGAACGGTAACTGGTAGTGGGTGAGGAAATCCATAGCGAGGGTGTTGAAGTCAGTGAAGAAGCCTCGTGGTAATTCTATATTCCACTTCGCGGCGGAACCTGTGAAGGTTCGCTGAAAAAGGCGTAAATGAATAGAGTCATCCATCAAGGAATTGGATGAGCACCAAAGGTGAAAAGTCATTACATGATTGTTTGGGTCCTCTCCCAGTTTACGATCGAATTTAGAGATGTCAGATGGTAGTTTGGTCGGTATGGTAGGCCATTGAGGAGAGTGACAGATCAGATCATTTAAAATCCTCGACAGATCTGGGAGGTCCAGGGTGGATAAGAAGGGTAACTGTCTATTCACATGTGGGTACTGATGACTTTGGGGGGGGAGTCTTGTCGATATACTAGTGGGACCATAAGAAGTTTTCATATAATGCGAAGATCTGGGTAGATTCGGTGGTTGGTGTGGAGACAAGTAATTCATAGGGTTGAACCCTTGAATAGGGGCATGGGGTTGAGCATTCAAGCCCCAAATAGGATTAGACATGCCTGGATATGGTTGGTCTGTACTAGGGGGTATGTCGGAGCTAGCTTGAGGCTATTTCCCCCCAGTCGAGTGAGGATTATGTTGTATAATATAATTGCAATACTGGGCCATGGATGGAGGTATGTTTTTTCCATAGGGTGGGGTTGGTAGGGGTTTCCCTCCAATCAGGGGTTGCGTCCTAGTTGGGATTTGTCCTGCAAAAGGGGATTGGGTTTGGCCTCCTTGGTGAAATTTTCCACCAATAGGAATCTGGTAATTAGGTGTGAAAGACGGGATGGTGCCACTAGGATCGGTGACTCCGATAGAGGATGGAAGAGGTCCTCTGAAAGGGGGTTGAGGAAGTGTTGTAATAAAATCGGGAACGAGATGGTGCCCAGAAAAAGTGGAAATGCCAGGAGTCCTAGATGAGATTTGTGTAGGAGCGGGAATAGAAGCATTCAATGCATGATATCCAGGCAGAAAGGTTGGGGTGAATCTGGGAGAAAGTGGTGTGTTAATGGGGGCTTGGCTAGCCATTGTAATCCTAGTGTGAGGACTCATAGTATCTGGGACCATTGTGTAATGGACCATTTGTAGAGGGATAGTCAAGATGTGGTTAGCTGGGAGTTCGTCTATACCAGGAAAATAACAGGCAATAGTAAAAGGTATTGCATATGGATCAGATGTTTCGGGAAGCTCAAGTGCGACAGTGATATCGACACCTGCTCTTGAGCTAAAGAGATCCTATCTAAAAATTCTAGTAGTCCAAAAAGGATCTTGACCCTCAGGTCCTATGAAAGGTCTAGTTGGTGATCCAGAAGACTGAACACCTATATCTTTGGAAGAATTCACTCGCACAATACGTCTCCCGGAGTCGGGAGGAAGTCAAAAGTCCTCTCGAGAATTGGTAATTCAGAACCGTTCTAGAGAGTTATTTCTTTCCACTAGTGGAGTGGCAACGTCTTGGACTTCACTCTGTTGAGGAGATCCCTCCGGTGAGTTGGTAGGTAAGGGTTGGGAACCTTCCAGATCTTCTGGGGGTAGGCCTTGCATTCTATGTGAATGGCGTGGAGGGTCAATTGTGATTGAGTTAGAATTCTATAAAAGAAATTCTATGGCTAGCTTGGGTAAACAAATAACATGCGCTAATAAAATCTAGGAAGCAAAACCAAGCAAACTAGACCTTCTAATTCCAAAGTCACTAGTTGGTGATGAAATCCAACGTTGCAACAACGAGACAAGAAGGGGCTGGGCCAAGTTGGAAAAGTTACATTGATGACCTGCTTAACGGACTTACACCCTGGTGCAAGCTCCCACACACAATCATGGGTATACCCTCCAAGGAGCTCGAGTGAGTCTGGCCAACGTCGATTCTAGGTACTGTGAAGACTTACCCCTTCACAGTCACCTTGTGTAAGACCCTAAGAAGATAGGCTACTAAGGTTACCACTAACAAAAAAAATGCCTGGGGGAACAGTCGACAGTCCGATCCACACACAAGGACAGGGTATCTAGTCCGAAATCAACTTGAGAGGCTTCCACTCATCATTGTGGGTATACCTTCAAGTGACCCCCGTAATACATGCAATCTGTACATTGATATTAACAAAGCAAGCTGAGTAACTCTGTCAATCTCAATGCGACCTCAGGTTTGACCCTTGTCTGAGAAGGGATTACCAGGACAAAATGATGCAAATGGAATTTGACACTCCTTATCACAAGATACTATTGTGTGTTTTGTGCTTTGGAGAGTGTGTCTCACTGCCTATTCCAAATCTCTAGCCTGGCTATTGTTGGTGTAAAAGAGCCCTAGAAAAAGTTACTAGTTGAATTTTAAAATTGAGAAATATTATTAAAGGCTGTTGTTACTCAAAAGGAGACGGAAATGAAACTGACGTTGTGTGAGACTCTGGCCCAACAATGCATAAATAGGAATGAATGATACAAATTTTTGTTCGATGAATCTTATTTACAGGAGGGAAAGAGGAGTTTTCTGGAACAATGTGAACTATGATGTATGATCTTCTCTGAAATGTAATATCAAACAACCATGAACAATGCAAATTCCCTATTCATTCTCTTTCAATACTTGAATGCCAATATTTTTGAATAAAAATTTGCTTAAAAAAAAATGTCTTTAATTTTTATTAGAAACCAAGCCACAAGGATGGAACTAAGAAAAAGTAAGCAACCAACAAAAAAGAAATACACAACAAACACCCAAATCGATCTTTCAATGAAGACAAAAACAACAAAATGACAAGACCAGTCTCTTCAAATGCACATGGGTAATAATTTTCCAAGTAATAAGAAATTGAAAAGGATGATTAATCTCAACTTTTAATCCAATCACAAGCTCCCGACCAAACAAGCACTCAGATTTCAGAATCGGAGATTATACCCTTGTTAAGAAAAGGTCAAGAGGTAAAAATTGAGAAAAAATGATCAGGAAGAGCTTTCGATTTCCNAAATGGAATTTGACACTCCTTATCACAAGATACTATTGTGTGTTTTGTGCTTTGGAGAGTGTGTCTCACTGCCTATTCCAAATCTCTAGCCTGGCTATTGTTGGTGTAAAAGAGCCCTAGAAAAAGTTACTAGTTGAATTTTAAAATTGAGAAATATTATTAAAGGCTGTTGTTACTCAAAAGGAGACGGAAATGAAACTGACGTTGTGTGAGACTCTGGCCCAACAATGCATAAATAGGAATGAATGATACAAATTTTTGTTCGATGAATCTTATTTACAGGAGGGAAAGAGGAGTTTTCTGGAACAATGTGAACTATGATGTATGATCTTCTCTGAAATGTAATATCAAACAACCATGAACAATGCAAATTCCCTATTCATTCTCTTTCAATACTTGAATGCCAATATTTTTGAATAAAAATTTGCTTAAAAAAAAATGTCTTTAATTTTTATTAGAAACCAAGCCACAAGGATGGAACTAAGAAAAAGTAAGCAACCAACAAAAAAGAAATACACAACAAACACCCAAATCGATCTTTCAATGAAGACAAAAACAACAAAATGACAAGACCAGTCTCTTCAAATGCACATGGGTAATAATTTTCCAAGTAATAAGAAATTGAAAAGGATGATTAATCTCAACTTTTAATCCAATCACAAGCTCCCGACCAAACAAGCACTCAGATTTCAGAATCGGAGATTATACCCTTGTTAAGAAAAGGTCAAGAGGTAAAAATTGAGAAAAAATGATCAGGAAGAGCTTTCGATTTCCGAAAACTAATCATTCACGAGATTTGAAGTCAAGAAACATTCAATCACTGGCTAGAGAAGTTATTTCCAGACACACCAACCAATCTGGGCATCTGAAGACACAAAAGGCTTAATCCAAAAATTTTACAAGTGAGTTCGCAGTCTAACAGTGGGGTACAATGTGAGAATTAAGGATTCTCACAGGCTAGACAGAGGTAGGGCGTGAGAAGTTCGCACTGAACTAAAAACTGGAGTGCAAACCTCAGTTATTCTCGTAGGATACAGAAAGGTGTAGTGGGAGAAGGTCTGTAATCAAGCAAATTTTGGAAAAATGGCAGAACTTTTGAGGGAACTTCTGGATCCAGGGAGTCTATGAGGATCTCCTCAAGACTCATAGATTGATTGGGAATGAAAAAGGGTAGGTCAAGAGAAAATGGCCAAGAAAAAACCACCAAAATGGGTTGTATCCCCAGTGGAGTCACCAATTTTGTTATTAGATAAATCAGTAGGTCCAGACACTAATAGATCTCCCTAGATCCACCTGGATTTAGAAAAAAACAGGACATGACATGACTCTTTCCCTAAGTTGCAGTCATTGAATCTACTACTAAGAAGGAATGAGTGACATACCTTTATATCGCTTCCTTGGGTCTTTGTTGTTCCTGATTCGCTTCGGTGCTCTTTTGAAATCAGGTCCAAGACAACACAAACCAACCAAAGTGAAGATAGCAAAGTATATTCAATGTTAACCTATGCATATGATCAAAGAGTTATGCAATAGAATAAGAGTGATTTTATGGGAAAGGGACATGTCGTTGTATTATATTAAATGAAAGTAGAAGATACAACCGGATCGCCTTGATGTCACAAGATTCCTTTCAGTGACCCTTGGTTCCAACACACACACTTACTCTACACTTGCATGAAGAAGACCCAATACAACTTGATTCTTCAAGCTTCTATCCAAGCAGATTTCTTCACACCATTCTTTCACCAATTCTTCATTCAATCTTGCCTAACCTTTTCGATGAGAAACCTTTCAATATATAGGAGAAGGAGAGATGGTTACATGGATGAAGATGATCCCACTAAATCTGAGAAGTTAGTAGGATGCCAACCATGCGAATGCCAACTCATTTTCTAAAACATTCCCTTCTAGAACCTTCGTGACCTCTTCTCTTTTCCAAGCTTTGAAATAGGTTTGCACCCTACCTATAGAGCAGACTGCGAACAATTTTCACCCTAAGTTTGAGTTTCCTGCAAGAATGAAGGATTTTCGCACCCTGTAATATAGGCAGCCTACGAACTCATATTAAAAATTTGTTTTTTGGAAGGAGACAACAGTCACTTTTCTCAGGCAAAAAGTCCTTGTGGGAACCTGAATACATCACCAGAGTGACCAAAATCATGTGTAATAGAGGAGCATGGTATCCAAGTGTTGGTGGACAGTAGCATCACTCGAATATGCAAAGTAGTCTAACATTGGGTTTCCATGGTCCAAGAGCCTCAACGAAAAATGCAAGAAAAGTGGGGATAATGTGGGAAAAGTTGGTAGAAAATCAACCTGGAAATCAAGGGCATCAATTTTCCATATTTTGGTCCACCGGAATATTTCTACGACTTATAAGATATTGTTAAACAACATGCAGAGAAAGACCTGGCATGGGAAACATATATTTCGTAGACTTCAAGCATGATCTCGGGTTTGGTGAAGAAGTTCATGGAATCCCCGATCAAAGAATTGGCAGTATTACATCGCTTAAGTGTAAAATTGATCAAGTATAAGGAACACGAAGTAGAGATAAAGGAAGTCCTCTCTACCCTGATGGGTCAACATAGGTTCCCATATGCAAACACATGCAAATACATCTTCTTCCAGTGGTATGAATATGATAGAAATAATCTACTACAGTGAAAGGATCAAATGATCTTAGGAGAACAAAGAGATAAATATACCACATGTCATTTTGTTTCACTTAACACAAATTTTATTAGTGATTTTTCTCTTAGTGATTCTTTATAAATAGGAAAATCGACCTCATGTTAAAGGTCGATGGTTTTAGAGAGAAAGAGTTTTCTGAAATTTTGTAATAGAACTACTTCTATACAACTTTATTTAATTGAGAAGTTTTGTTTAGAACCAAAGACACTTATATCATCTAAGGCGTGAATGTTTTTAGACCGAGGAGGATTATCTCTGTCTTTGGATTCAATGTTTTCTTATTTGTTGAGTAAGACTTTTTGTACATGTATTTAAAGTTATCTTATGATGTTGTAACAGTTCTTTTATTCTAAATTGATGACTAGAAATCGATTGTGTTAACCTGTGATTGGTGATAGAGTATTGGAAATTACTTTTCTTGCACTAGCTTTGAATCACATGTATGTTTATTTTCTTTAACTGATATCTCAGACGATGTTGAATGTCCACTAATTAAAATGGTATTAATGCTAATTTGATTTTTTTTAGACATTTTTTCGTTTGCATGATAGGGTAAAGGCTATCCTGAATCCAACCTTCCACCAAAACAAATAGTTAGCTTCTCTTTGTCATCTAGTCTAGAGTTTCATATTCCTTTTATTTTAACGTTAAAAAAAAAACCAAAAAATAGAACTGCCTAGCCTAAGGAGAAGGCTTAACAGAAAAGACATATTTGTCTGTCAATCCCAATTAAATCCCATCGATAAACCCAGCCAGATCGCGAATATGGAGAACCTTACCGTTCATAAAACACTTATGAGTCTAATTGGGCCTCTTAGGTGAGTTCAATTCTTTCTATTGAATTAAAGGGATCTTGGACCCCTCAACACCAGGGTCAATTAAAATGGAAACAAGATGGTTGAAAATCATACCTTCCATCTCCACGACTAAAGCTTGGTCATCAACTTGTCTATTATCCAAGGCTGCATAAATTTGTTGCATGTTCCTAGCCACATCATTGATTGTGGTAGCCTCCTGGAAGTTGTAGACCCTCTTATTGCTCAGTTTCCTATGCAGACAGTCCTTCAACAAATGTTCCTCTCCACGACCCCAACATTTCAATGGTTCTCTCTTCGTGTTATCAGTCTTACTTGGAATTGATCCGAATAGTTTATTTCCACTATGGGATGGAAAATTTTGTTGACACACACTTCTGGTAGGAAGGATTATCCTAGACCTCTTCCCATGGTTCTTAAATCTCGAGGATTTAAACCCCTTCTTCTTGAATCACAAATAATTTTTCTTCTTCCAATATTCATGCGGTTTTGTCTTATTCTTGAATTTCTCATAACAATACCTTTATTTTCAAACAGTATCTGCTAAGGTCTTTGGCTCATCAAACTCAATTCTATCCCGGTAGGACTGAGGTAATCCACTAATAAATTGTTTTGTCTTTACTTTTTCATCCTTTATGTAGGGCACATACCTCATCAACTTGATAAATTTGTTGATATACTTATCTATGGTGAGTTGTCCCAGCTTGAGTTCATATAACTCCTCGTTCTTCCCATCAAAGTACTTTTCTGACAGATACTTCTTATTGAAATAATTTTCAAATTATTTCCATGAAAAGTCCTTCTAATGGATTCCTTTCACATTCCTAAGGTCCTCCCATGGAATCTTTCCCATTCAGGTTGAAAATGGCTATCTGAGCCTTTAAGTTTTCAGAGTATTCATGGAATCTGAAGTACTTCTTCAAGTTGAGTATCCAAACTTTTGCTTCTTTCCCCTTCTTAATCTCTCCATCTAAGGTGGGCAATGTTGATATTATGGTAGTTGCGGGAGGTATTTACCTCCACATGTGAACCTAACGAGAATATAAAACTCTGGGATTCAAGAAAAACCCTAATGAGTTGGCCAATAACCCTAGAAGACTTGTCGGCTCAAGAAGATAATTTATATTAGGTTATTAGCCTCCAAGAGAAGAAGTCATCCAAAAGAAATACTAATATACTGAACAGACAGATACCTAGAATAAGAAGTCGGCCCAGGCAGTTAGCTAGGAATGCTATAAATACAGGGCACCAGTCTCTCATTTGTCATAGTCTCAGAATTGTAGAGCAGCAACTGGTGCGCACTGGAGTACCCAGTCTTGTGTGCAAGTTTGAGGAGAGTTGTCGGTGCAACTGTTGCAGATACTAGTTAAGTTTTGGCTTGGACTATCTCTTGTCTAGGGTTTGGAACATCTGATCAGCCTTTGTTGATGTGCTATCCTTGCGGAAAGGGGCACTACCCTTTGTTTGGCTATCTAGACAAGGGTTTGCTTCTTGAGTGATTCTCTGTCAAGGTTAAGGTGCTCGGAGGGTGGCTTCGGCCTATGGTTGGGTGACAAAGGTATTGTCAATGGTAAAACAAGCACACAATCCTTCATATTCTAACAGGTTATGGGCCCACACCTCCTTCATTCAGTCTAAATGCTGGAAGGAAGCATAGCCGCTAGGATATTGAGCTCGTTGAGGAACTACCACTAGGGTTACTAGCAGGAGTAGCTTTCAAGACACTGTAGCTATGGTTACTAGTAGGTGCAGTTGCAAAAACCCTAA
>SNQJ01S0196395.1:5876-17408 GCA_010110895.2 Picea sitchensis
TCATGGGCAAGAAATTCGAGTTGAGAACAGACCATAACGGTCTGAAGTATTTATTTGATCAGCCAACTTTAAATGCCAGGCAAATTAGATGGCTGGAATTTCTGTGCGAATACGACTTTGATATCAGGCATATCAAAGGGAAAGATAATAAAGTGGCTGATGCACTCAGCAGAAAAGTGCATGAATTACATGCTACAGCCATTAGCATGTACAGAACGGAGTTGAAAGACAAAATTCTTGAAGCTGCAAATACTGATTTGCAGTACAAAAGATTAGTATCAAAGCTACAGCAGCATGAGAGACCACAAGACAAGGAAAGTTACACCTTAGGAACTAATAGTTTACTTCTGTATAAGAACATAATGTATGTACCTAATGACATAGAATTGAAGCTGGCAATTCTAAAAGAAATGCATAATGTGACTTATGCTGGTCATCCTGGATATTAGAAGACTGTGGTAGCAGTCAAAAGCCATTATTTTTGGCCAGGTATGAAGAAGGAAATTGCAGAAAACATCGCCAGATGTATGGAATGCCAAAAGGTCAAGGCTGAGCACAGACACCCAGCAGGGTTGTTGCAGCCTTTACCTATTCCTGAGTGGAAATGGGATGTGGTAACAATGGATTTTATCACAGGATTTCCCAGAACAAGCAAGCAGCATAATTCAATCATGGTGGTGGTGGACAAGCTTACTAAAGCTGCCCATTTTATTCCACTGAAAACCACCCATAGAGCAGCATATGTTGCTGATATATTTTTAAAAGAAGTTGCATGCTTGCATGGAATTCCCAAGACAATTGTGTCTGATAGGGACCCGAAATTCACTTCGAATTTCTGGAAAGGATTGTTCAAAGGATTCGGAACGAATCTGAACTTCAGTACAGCGTATCATCCCAAGTCTGATGGATAGACAGAGAGAGTAAACAGAGTAATAGAAGACATGCTGAGAATGTATGTGATGGATAAACCATCAAGGTGGGAAGACTACCTGCATCTCATAGAATTTGCTTACAATAATGGGTACCATGCATCTCTGAAGATGATCCCATTCGAAGCGCTTTATGGAAGAAAGTGCAACACTCCAGTGAGCTGGGATAATCTAGCTGACAGAGTAGTAGTTGGACCTGAACTACTCAAAGAGATGGAAGATCAGATGATCAAAATCAAGCAGAATTTGAAAGCTGCCCAGGATAGGCAGAAAAGTTATGCTGATAGTAACAAAACCCATAAAGAATTCAAAGTGGGTGACCATGTTTTCCTGAAAGTGAAAACTAACAAGAGTTCCCTGAAATTGGGAAGTTGCGCCAAGTTGGCAACAAGATTTTGTCGGCCATTTGAGATCCTGGAAAGGATTGGGTCAGTTGCATACATGCTCGCATTACCTGTATCTATGACTATACATAATGTGTTCCATGTTTCACTACTTAAGAAATATGTACCTGATGCTAATCATGTTATCGATTGGACTGTGATTCAGGTGGAACCAGAAGGTGTCCTGTAAGTGTGTCCTGTGTGCATATTGGACAGGAAAAACAAGCAGATCTGGAATCGAGCTATAGGACTTGTAAAGGCCCAGTGGACCTGGTACGGTCCTCAGGATGCGACATGGGAGAATGAAGAAGTTATGCGGGCAGAGTACCCACATCTTTTTGAAATTTTTGAAAGACTTGCAGAGATAGTGTAAGTTGCACTGAGGATAGTGTAAAAAATAAGGGGAGGGGGATTGTAGTGTCCCCAAGGCCGAGCCTCGTCATAGATCATGTTTTATGCAAAGAATTGTAAATGTGTTCTATAGGTTGGTGAGCCAAGTGTTGTATAAGTTGTAGGCTTATGTGTTTTGTTAGGCCAGGGAGCCTAAGTGTTGAAGGCCAGGAGCCTGTTGATGTACTTATATGTATGCAGATCAATTAATAAAATATAAACACCGCCAGTGTAGACCGACCACGATGAATGAGTGATGGGGGACTAAGCGTGCACAGAGTGGGCAAGGAACTAGGGGCTGGAAGGTGGCAAAGGGATTGATTGATGAGCCTAGGGGCTAAGCCTAGGGGCTTAAGCCTGGGAAATAATATTTTAATATTATTTCCAAAAAGAGCCATGTGCATATTATTTTATCCTAAGTCTTTTGGAAGGACACATGATTTCCCAAGTGGTGGGAAGAAGGAACATGGATGGAACGCATGCAGTTCCCAGGGTGACAAGTGTCAACCCTGGTGTATGCAAATAAAACAGATGAAGAAAGCTGTGAGGGGGGATGACATCCATGGGATCTGATTTCCTGAGCAAGAGCCATGTAAGTCTGTCTACAAGATACCTGCATGTAATCCTGTTACAGAGAAGGAAAGTCGTAAAGCTTGTGTTGTCCTGAAGAAACCGTGTACACCCATGTCCCGAGCTGTGAGTCTATGTCTGTTCTAGGCAAACCCAGGGGCACATTTCCTGAACTGGAACCCTGTGTTGAACTCGAGTGCAAGAATCCTTGGTTGTTGGGAAAAGTTGAGCTAGCCTGTACCTGGAGCCCTGTTCTGAAAACATCACCATGAGATCATCCTGTGACTGTTGAACCGGTTGGGGAAGCCTGTGTCTGTTTTCCACGTGGGTTTTTTGACCACGCAGTTTTGGACTGCGTGAGGCTTATTGGCCTGTGAGAGACTCCTCCAGGTGAGAGAGTGCGTAGAGGGAGAAGAGAACTCTTGGAAGGAGCCCTGTAGCTGCCATAGAGCCTGGAGACTTACGGTCCAGTCTGTTCCTATAACCTAAGGTAAGGGAGACTGGCAGCCGAAGGACTATCTAGATGATAGAGAAGGTGCACTCTCCTGGGGTGGAATAGGCATGTGGGGAATGAGGGTCTGTGGGCAGTGAGCGTGGGAGATTCCTGGGAGAGCTTTCTTCCTGGTGGTTGTGTATGTGTTATCTTCCCTGTAACCTTAGCCTAGCCTAGGATTCCTTGCCTTAGGGTGGAGCTCGGTCCCAGCTCAGGGGTGACCCACTGTTGAGCTAATGAATAGTGTGGTCTAAGGCTGGGAAGTTTGTGGAAAGCCTG
Source organism: Picea sitchensis (assembly GCA_010110895.2). Classification (NCBI taxonomy): domain Eukaryota; kingdom Viridiplantae; phylum Streptophyta; class Pinopsida; order Pinales; family Pinaceae; genus Picea; species Picea sitchensis. The sequence continues at coordinate 8,921 of SNQJ01S0196395.1, forward strand.
CACTTTATTAGTGATTTCTACAGCTGTTGAAAGATAAGTATTCTGAATTATGCCTTGATCATGTTTTGCATGACTGAGTTGTTTATGTATCATGTTTTCCACTATGTAAATGAATTAATGTTGAAAGCTATGGCTTGTTTAATTATAGCAGTACCCATATATTTTACTCTGAGTTTTAAGTGTGTTTAATTGTGTTAAATGCATTTTCTTATAATTCCAGTATGAAGTATGTAAATTCCATGTACAAAAATGGTAACTGAGAGGTTTGGAAACCTGGGTAGTGAAAGGGTACACTACACTAGGGCACTCAGTTTGAGACCCTTATCAACCAATTCTGACAGATGAATCACTAGGGCATAGTTTCCAGCAACAGTTAGGGTCCATTTCCCTAGCGGGGTCCATCCGGGATCTGTACAGATTGTCAAAGGCTCGATCTTCTATTGGTCAGCTACTGAGAGTGTGCATGAGGTCAAGGTTCATTGTTTGAGATAGTTTCCATGAAGATCAGAGGAGTTTAGCCAATGGGGAAAAATTTCTAGACTTGCAGTAGTTGTCGTATGAGTTGCAGTAATGCACATCAGATCCTATAGCTCATCCATTGATCCAACAACTTTCTTCTATTCTAGTTATCATTGTTTTAGTTTTCTTATTATATTTCGGCTAATATCCTTTTGTCTCTAATCCAGTCGAGAGATTTATTTTTATTCAGCCGCATATGACATTGTAAACTGCAAAATATCATAATATATGGTTTGCAGACTTTTGTCTCATTTACTATTTGTATGCTCATTTATATGTTGTAAAAAATTAATTATCTACACAAACATGCGAAAAACACCAAGCATGTAGAAACCCACATCTCAGACGCATCCAAAAAACCCCAGAGTATCAGGTCAGACACCAGACATATCAGATTAGAAGCATTTCCTAGACTAGCTAGATCTGAGATATTACAGTGGTATTAGAGATTTAGTCCTGCCAGCCTGCGACTAAAGACGATGAGTTCATCAGGTGACCCAGAGGGTCGTGAGTACATAGGTGATGAATATGTCACTTACAATAGATGCGAGGAGAGGAGACCTAGACCATATTTTCTCCCTTTTCCTCCCAGTTCAAAGGAAGAGGTAGAGGCACAAAGGGAAGCAGAGAGAAGGACAGAGTGTGAGGCAGAGAGGATGTTGGGAGATAGATATGAGAGTCGAGAGGGCAGTGGCAAGACCCCCATGGAACTAGAGGAAGCCTTCATGAAGGTACTCAAAAATTTGGTAGTCAGTCAGCAGGCCATGAGTCAGTCTTTGACAAAGATGGTTGATAGATTGGCTATAGTGGTCACCCAGGGCACATAAGCCCCACATGAAATGCAGGGGAACTTAGGTTTAGGTAGTAGAACCCATTCACCTACTCACACATACACCTCTTCGAGTAGGATTCCCAGGCCCTTGTTCCCTAGTTTTCAGAGGGCACCCCCAGTAGCAGCACAACAGGCAATAACACAGAGGCCGCCCACTTAGGTGTTACAAACATAAAAATAATAATAATAAATAATAATAATTGTAATAATAATTAATATCATTTAATTAAATCAAGAGGCACATACCTCCTCACCTCTTGACCAATCAATGTTATATAGAAACCGTCACGAGGGTAGTGTAATCATCTTCATCTTATCATATTCAATCAAATATTAATACTCAGAAATATTCATTTCTAAGTGAATAAGAGTTTTCATGTTACATCAGGAAGATGAGATTGTATAGTAGAGGAGGGAGTATGCAATATTGGGTTGTGATAGAATATCAGGACATGACCCTGGTCGAGTACTGTGGACTCAAACTCAGGAACCATCCCAGAGAGCCTTAGAGAGGAGGACAACAACAACAACAATAGGGGCATAACCTGGATTTCATCCAGAAAGTTGGTAAACTCACCATACCCTCTTTTGACGGATCATCCAAATGCCCTGCCAAAGCTTGGGTAAAAAATCTAGACACATATTACAAGCTCAACCAGATGACCAAGACAAAGGCCATCAATTTTGCTACCCTACACTTGGAGGGTGAGGCACACGAGTGGTGGCATCATGGACTGGTGACATTGGGTCATAGTCACATCACTTCCTATAGGGAGTTCACAGAGAGACTCATGGACATGTTTGACAGGAGGGATCCAGAGATCCATTTCATGGATCTAGCTTAATTGAGACAAACTAGCACAACAGAGGAATTCATCACAGAGTTTTAGCGAGTAGCAATGACAATGACAGATATCTTAGAGCCTAGGCTGATTATGTTGTTCATAAAGGGGCTCACAAAACCTTTGAGAGGATGGGTGAAGGCATACATGCCTCACACCTTGTAGGATGCAATTTTACGCACACGAGATATAGCAGACACAACGTCAAAGACTAAAATTTTTCCCAAACTCGTTGGTCCACAGGAGGATCAGGATAGGAAACCAATCCAGAGAAAGTGTAAGCGTAAGGAGAAGTTGGATGATTCTACGAGGCATGATCTTATGATGAGGAAGCTATGCTTCACCTGCAAAGATCCATGGGTCCCCGACCATAGGCGCATGGGCAAGGGACAAATCCATTACATTGAGGTTGTCACAGACAATGATGAGGAGGAACAGGGCGGTTAGGAACATGACAGTGATTTCACTAGCTCAGAGGAGGATCCATTTTATGAGGATCAGCCTCCAAGGAGACCACTGACACCGAGAGGGGAACAACAATGGTAAATCCCCAACCTCAAAAAGAGATTAATAGACGAGCACCAAAAAAGGGAGTCATAGCGACCCTTTCTAGAATCCCTAGGTATGACACCCTCATGATTAGAGGGATTGTTCAGGGACAATAGGCCATTTCCTTGATAGACAGTGGGGAAACCCACAACTTCATTGACGTTGCGTGGGTATCTAGGAGAGCAATATAGATGGAGGAGTTTGAGGAATTTGAGGTTGCAGTAGCAAATGTCCACACGGTGGGGTGTTTGGACATAGTTCCAGACTTGGAGGTGAAGTTAGGTAACTACACCATGAGAGATACATTCTATGTAGTTGACCTAGTTGACACAGATGTGGTGTTGGGAGTCCAATGGTTGATCACCTTGGGCAATATTTCTACCAACTACCAAACCCTTGAGATGGGATTCAGAGACAGTGAAGGGAAGAAGATTGTACTGAGGGGTATGTCAATAGGGCCACCTAGGATAGTGTCGATGAAGAGGATGGAGAGGATATTCCAGCATGGGGAAGCAACAGATGCATCATCTAGGAGACCAACAACTTGTTCCTTGATGGAGACTTCAACAGATTGGAAATCCCACTTGTTAGTGGAATATTCCAAGAACAAGTTCGCTTGTGAGGTATTGGAGGGAAAGGTACAGGATGATAGGTATAGAGTCATGGATGATGTCATATTCTACAAAGACCGAGTCTACCTAGTTCCAGGATCGGGTCTCAGGAAGAATATTTTGGTAGTAGTACATGACTCCCCACTAGCAAACCATCATGGGTTTTTCAAAACCTACATGAAGGTCAGAGAGAGATTATTTTGGAAGGGTTTCAAACATGATGTGATGAGACATATTAATGAGTGTGTAACTTGTCAGTAGAACAAATCAAAGCAGACTCTTCCATTAGGGTTACTTCAACCACTTCCCACTTCAGAGTAGACATGGGAAAGCTCATCCTTGGACTTCATTACAGGCCTTCTGAAGGCTCAAGGTAAGGACGACATATTTGTAGGATTCGACAGATTGACCAACTTGGAGTGTTTTCTTGTGATTACTACCGACTACAACATAGTGCAAAGGGATATTCGAGAAGGCTTGGAAGAAGGGAGAGGTCTTCCAGTAGAGGATGCTACTTAGGAGAGCGAGTAGATTTCGCAGCACTCTGGATTGGTATTTCCTGAGGACAAGAAATCTTAGGAAGGGAGGACTGTAATGTCCCTTTCCGAGTAAGATCTCCAGAATGGAGGGATAAGTAGTCTAAACAACCCTGTTATACTATAGCCAGGGCCAGACAAGGGTAAACATGGTTACTAGAGGTTACTTTAGCCGAGGGTGTTATAATTTGAAAGTGACATTGAGCTAAAAGTGACTAAAATCACTTTTAAGCCAAAGTGAGCTAAAATATATTCAACAACAAATTAGGGTTTCAAGACGCTATCAGAGAAGGTAAAGTGACCTAATTCATGATTATGAAGAATTTGACTTGTCATTGAGGAGAGAGGCGCATCTCAGGAGAGAGAGGGCTCTTTAGATTACAGGAGGAATACATCCATTGATTGATTTTGGTGTTGAGAGACACACCCTTGTCATCAAGGAGATCACACAACAAATCTTCCATCGATCTTAGCAGGAGTTACATAGGTTGCAGCAGCAAGGGCACACTTATTCAAGTTGAGGGCACAGATTTTGAGGAGGTTTAGTGAGCTGGCTTGTCCCAATCGGGGAGAATCTAGGGATTCCATTCTGACCCAGTTGAGAGGAGCGCAAGGCATGCCTATTTCCTAGTTTCTCGTCAGATTCCGATGAAGAAATTGTCTTGGGTGCATTACTCAGCCATGGAGGGTGCGACAGTTGAGGAGGACACATTTGGGATTCATGAGAAATCATGAGATCAGATCTAAGGAAATCCTTTCGACCCATTTTAGAGGAGTCTAGGGCACTTAGTTTGAGACCCTTATCAGGTTATTTCGATGGAGGAATCACTAGGGTGTAGTTTCCAATAACAGTTGGGGTGCATTTCCGTAGGGGGTCCATCCGATATCCGTAAAGATCGTCAAATGGTCGGTCTTTAGTTGGTCAACTAACGAGAGTGTGCATGAGGTCAGGGTGCATTGTTTGAGACAATTTCTAGGCAAATCTGAGGAGTTTAGCCACCAGGGCAAACTTTCTATACTTGCAGTAGTTGTCGTATGAGTTGTCGTACTGCACATCAGATCCTATAGCTCATCCATTGATCCAACAACTTTCTTCTATTCCGGATATCATTGTTTTAGTTTTCTTATTGTATTTTGGCTAATATCCTTTTGTCTATGATCTAGCCGAGAGATATATTTTTATTAGGCCGCATACGACATTGTAAACTGCAAAAATATCATAATATATGGTTTGCAGTCTTTTGTCTCATTTACTATTTGTATGCTCATTTATATGTTGTAAACAATTAATTATCTACACAGACGCGTGAAAAACACCAAACATGTAGAATACTATAACTCAAAGACATCCATAAACCCCTAGAGTATCAGGTCGGACACCAGACATATCAGATTAGCATCATTTCCTAGACTAGATGGATATGGAATATTACAACGGGAAAGGAAATTCTCTAGGAATGAGAAAGTATTCAACAACCTAAAAGACCAAATCAATAAAGTGTTTGACGAAATGCCACAACCAGAAAAAACACCTAAAATTCAATAAAAAGGAAATGTTCCTGGCATCTTGCCTTGGGAACATTACATCTAATCACCCATGATTTGGCTTAGGAAGTCTAACAACTTCAACTTATTAATGCCCTTCAAAATTTACTATACAGTTAATCAACTATCCCTTTGATAATCTACATAGACTATTAATTTGTGGAGAATTCCATATAAAACATATGATATATAGAGACTCCACATTTATTGTTTTTCGTTTCTTTTTGTGTTTTGATGGATTCTACTTTTGTCATGTTAAAGTGCATAATTTTATGTTGATCTCACCCTCATTAGTGCTTCTCTCTCTGGAGAAATTAAATGTTTCAATTGATATAGTGTGAATGTGACTTCAATTGACACTCTTTGCATGGTAGCTATGGCTTTAGGCTGCTAAATTTCAGTCAGAGTAACTTCATGCATTATGAAATTCTTTTTTTTGATGTGATTTAAGACACTATACCATAAACTTGCCACATGGTTCCCACCTTCGAGTCTTTTGGGTCTCTCTATAACGCTACACCCCAAATCCTCCGGAGTCCCAAAGTCCAGACTGTCGGAGTCTTGGTCACTTCACCAACCACTTTGTTTAGGTAGGCACATACTGAGGGCTGACACATAGAAGGGATGGGGGTGATACATGTCACGTTCCAATAGGCATATAGGGTCTACGAAAAAAAAAGATCGAGCTGACACATGGCACATCGATTGTGGGTCCACATCACCCTGGTGATGTTGACTTGCCACGTCACAACAGAATGACAGCCTTCTAACATCCCTCGAATCTCACAGTTGAGATCCGGCCACATGGATCCATAGATCCACGACTAACGTTACTTCACAACTCTGGACTTCGAGAGTTTTGCGATGTAAAACTCCTCTTTTCTCTTGTAGTTGGCCAGTGTCAGGATGACCACAACCTAGATCTAATGGTTAGGAAAAGTCCTGAAGCATCCTCGAATCAACGACTCTCATTACTTCAGGCTTCAGATATTTTTGACACACCACACCTCAAATTTCCCGGAGTTCTAAATCTCCGGACTAAAGGATCTAGAGCCACACATCCCCTATATATCGATGGCTAAGAGGGATCCTGAAGGATCCTTAGATCCACAGTCCACATTACTTTGTGACTCTAGCCTTCGGCATTTTTTGGGTTTACTGCCACTTTATTCTCCCAAAGCAGGACTTCATTGAAGTACCATGTGCGGGTACCTCCTCTCGAATGATCAAATGATAGGTGAGGCTCCTAATGATCTCCCCCAAATCTACAACTCTCCTTTACTTTGTAACTTCGACATTCGGGGAGTTTGATGCTATGGCATATCCATTCTCCTAAAGTGGTACTCTGTCGAAGTCGTCTCAGTGTAGATCCAACGGTTGAGGGAACCCCCAAACATTCTCGATCAGTGGTTCATGCTACTTCACGATGAGGATTTAGATCTCAGTTTAGTCGGTAAGATAGGTTCACCTAGCCACAAGGGAAACCACCCAATGCCAATCAACCTTACAGGTAACTGTAACTCTCGGTCGCCTTCGACCGGTTTGTGACTATTAGGGTCAACAATACTCCAAAGTCCCGAACTTCTGGAGCTCTGAAGCCATAAGGACTTGGCTCCCTTAGGCTTAGTATAGGGTTCCTAGATCTTGGTCACATGGGTCCTTCTAACTGTCATGAGTTAAACACAACTTCCTCATCGTGAAATTGCTAATGACTTGGGCATAATATCTCGGTTGCACAACAAGGAGTCTGAAGAAGATATCCTCTTCAGATGGACAGGGCCATATTGATGCAATAATTTCTATCTTGATCGTCCTACAGGTTTACATCCCACATATTTACGTCCCACGACACCTCAAAGTCTAAGTTGGGGCATATAGAATATCAATCAGAGGCATAAGTTCACAGGAAGATAAATGCATACACATAACTTGATCATTCAATACAAAAACCATTCTTAGATGTATAAATACATGAATTCATCCATTATTCCATTTCAATGCATAGAGTATAAAAAAAACTTATTAGAACCAGGTAACGTGATGCGACTGTTGAAAGGGGTGCATGTTTCCACCCAAACATAGGCTCAGTCACTCCTAACGGATTTACCACTAGCCACTCTTGAGCTAGACCAGGATGCTCTAAGAGAGAATTCTTTCTTCCGGCTCAGCAACAGTCAGGGATGGAGGTTACTCTCCTCCTCCCACAGGATCTTGGCAATAGGTTCTCTTGATACCAAGCAATGAGGCCCACCTAAGTACTTCCTTAGTCACTCAGCACCCTCGTTTATCAACTTGTATCATAACCATGCTATCCATATCCTATGACCAGAACACATTCATTTTTCTCAGTTCTTCCTCAAACTTAAGAGCTTAGTCTCTCTTCTCTACTTCTCTTTGCAACTCTTCCTCTTCCCACCACACCTTCCTTTATTTCCTTCCTTAGAAATATTATGTGTGGCCCTAATTCCCAGTCCATGGTCAAGTTTGAAATCCTTTCATATGGATGTTATACCCCATCCACTCATTAACTCTTGAGGAGGTCTTACCACCTACCAACCTGACTGTAATTCATCTCTGGGTCAGAGGATTGTTCTGGTCTCGAGAAATTAAATCCAACAAGGTACTCGTTTAGTGGGGGTTATCTCAACCATTCCTGGTTCCCCTCACCATCTCTCTCATAGCATCAGTGGTCTATCTTGGAAAACCCACCTTTCAATAGTTATGCAAAACTTATCCATTTTCTATTAATAACATAAATTATATTCATTAATATTTTATACAAAGGTTCATCAAATCAAACATTCACACATATCGAGTTTTCCATAGTCTCTTGGCCAATATAGTTATAATTACAAATTGGGGGGAAACTGTTGAAATAATGTAACTGTGAAGAGAATTCTTATTATTATTGTTATTTTGTTATTAGGATTAATCCCCATTGTGGATTAATCATGTTGGTAATTGTATTAGGACCAAATCCCCTTTTGCGGATTGGTCATCGAACAATTATAATGGGCAGAATAAGAAGTCGGCCCCAACAGTTATTATTGAGAC
>SNQJ01S0196397.1:4590-21997 GCA_010110895.2 Picea sitchensis
ATATCATATCAACTTTATATAATTAAATTAACGAGCAAGTTGCTTAACCTCAGGTAAGATAGAAAGACGAAAATACTTGTACACCTTATTGTTACATTAGATAGAATAATTTAAATTTAGTGTTAGATCATCATTTAGTTCTTGACAAATGAATTTGTAATTTTTGTAGGTGATATATATTTTACTTATTTACATGTTTGTAATGTTGAAATTTAGTTGCGTAAAATGACAAGTTACTCTGACTTTAAAAAAAAATAAAAAAGAATAAGGATATTTTTCGTTGTGTTCGCTTGCTCGTTGTTGTTCAGTTAAATGGAGGGTTGTTACATATGGTATCAGAGAATGGTTCTACTCTATGACATGGGTCTCGTTACAACTTCCAATGCAATTTTTAATTAATGATGTATCACTAATATACTTTGAATTTGTTTCATTGGTAGGTATCATGGTTGGAGGACGAAGAATGAGTAGACTTCGATGTGTAGGAGGAATAGGTATGTCTCCTCCAACTACACCCACACCTAAGGGATCTTATCCATAGGGAGAAGAGCATACTACCGAGAAGGATCATGTTACAGTGGATGATGTCATGGGTATGATCAGGTATTTTCAAAGTGATGCAGGAGCATCATTGGAAAGTACACAGAGTAGGCACTCAACGCATGGGAATATTTCCCGAATCTCAATGTTGGTAGCCTCAGAGAATATTCTGAAGCACGTATGAACCCAACGATTAGCACGCCTGAACTCAGTGATGAAAAAATCTTTGAATCATGCTTGAATGATTGCGAGTGAAGTGGGAGTTTCCACTTCTGCTCTGGAATGCGACTGGTTTAAGATAGTCGTTAGGTTAGGTTTTGGTGTAGACAAGTATTCAGGGGGGGACCCTAAGAACCCCCTGAGATAAATAAAGGTTATGTATGCCCAAATGAGGATAGCTACAAGTTATTATAAGATTTATGAGTTTTCAGTTTTTGTTTTGATATAGTTGTAGCCATTTTCACTTTTGAATATAACAGAGGAAAAATTTACCCAATGCATGGTGTGGACATTGCTTGCAATTCTCTGTTATTGTGTTTTCATGAATGAATGAATGAATTTTGTTATGAGTAGATGGAACTGTGAATGTTAGGAAAAGTTTTAATTGTCTCTCTTTTGTCAAGTGGTGCAAGGTGTGCACATAGGACGCAAGGAGTGTGTTGTCAAGATTTGTTTTGGTTCCGAAGCTCAGAAGAGATAACACAAAATTTCCCTTTGAAAGGAGTGCAAAGAGACTGGTGCAAGGCATGCACAGTCATCTGAAAGAACTAAAACCTTGCATAAATATCTGTGCAAGGAGTGCACAGATCCAAAGTTTGACTAAGCGCAGTAGGGAATTTGTAAGAAGTCGAGGAACGAAGAAAAGGAGAATGCCAGGAGGGTGAGAGGAACTTATCTTCGAGAAATCCTTCGGATCCGAGTTATCGAAATCCATGGAATGCAAGGAGTGTGTGGGAAGTCAAAGTCTTCACAAGACCAAGCTTGGGAGGAATAACACTTTTCATAAGTGTTAACGAGATCCAAGAGTCGAACTTGGAAAAGGAGCAAAGGTTCGAAACCTTTGAACACTTAGAAAGTATTCTAAGTTAGAGAAATCATAAGTTCAGGAGGAGGAGTGACGTCGGTCGTTGGATCACAGCATAAGGACCAACAAATGCCTGATTGAAGACAAGGTACATGATCTTTAACGCTTTATATATACAGGGGAGAGAACCCACCAAGATTTGAGACTTGAAAATTCCAAAGTCTAGAGTTTCGGATTTCCGAAGTGAAATATCTGTCGTCTCATCATCTGAATTAGGTTGAGCTGTCAGATATCATGAGCCCAGGAGGAATCAAATTTGAAACTTGATATTCCCGAAGCGCAAAGTGTCAAAGAGCCAAGATTCATCGATCTGTCGAAGGACATTTGTCATTAGATCGCAAGCTCCAGGGAATTTGTCGTGGGATTCTTCATTTTGAGAATTGAGGTCGTTAAACCCTAAAGACCCGAAGTGAATCTGAGCCATCGGATCTGGAGGAGACATGGCGAGGATCTGTGATCTCCAAGTAAAGTCCTGAAGTGATATTTAGCCATTAGATTCAAGGGATATGTGGCGTGAATCCGTGTACTTCGGGTATATACCTGAAGTAGCCCTCATCCATTGATCCAGGGAGGGACACGCATTAGGTGATCACAGCCTTAAGATAAAAGCATTGGGAAAGGGTGAAGTTTTAGATTTGAAATCTCCGAAGTCTATAACCCAGAGGAGATATCGATCGTTGATCAAGGGGAAGGTCTCAGGACACTTGATATCGGTTGAAAGGTAAAGCACCCAAGGTAGAAGCTAGACCATTGATTGTGAGGACAGGTTTCTTCAGATCACCCGCTCCGGAAGATTGAAGTATGGAAGGAGGTGAGGTTTATGATTTCAAAACCCTGAATTCTGGAGAACCACATAAATCATAGTTTTTGATTCAAGGGGACAGGTGTCAGTAGATCTTCCACTCCGGAAGATTTCCCTGTAAAGGAAAACAAGGTTTGAAACTTGAGAATTCCAGAGCTTGGAATTCTGATTCATCTAAAGTCATCGATTTGGGAGGCATAAGTCTCAATCGTTGATTCTGAGGAATAGATATCGATCGTTCATTTGAAAGAGCCATCAATATCGTGAGATCAATAGTCATCTCGCATTGCGGGGACATGAGTTGCGCAGACTTTAAAAAGTTGAGGGTGGGCCCCAATCCCTACCATGNCAATCGTTGATTCTGAGGAATAGATATCGATCGTTCATTTGAAAGAGCCATCAATATCGTGAGATCAATAGTCATCTCGCATTGCGGGGACATGAGTTGCGCAGACTTTAAAAAGTTGAGGGTGGGCCCCAATCCCTACCATGATTTCAAAGAGAGGACACGTTGAGGCCCGAGGGACATTCCGAGCCCAAAATTTGTTTGAATCCAAACCACTTGTGGCTGCACCCACAATTACGTGGTCATCTCCCAAGGTCACATTGGAGGAGGTGCTGAGAGAAAAGGTGCTAACGCCCAATACTCTGAGATTTTTTCATATCATGAAAGGGAAGGTTGTGGGTGTTGAGAAGCATGCACAGGGAGCTAAGAGGACCTGTGTTTAACATAGAACGAGACCAGTGGGTTTTCAGAGAGTCAACCGACTCCAGAATCGAATATCCTGACCAAGAGGTCACGCAACCCTTAGGAGAGAAGGGGGTCTGCACCAAGTGGTATCAGAGCCGAATTTTTTCTTGTAGACAATAGGCAAAGGAGAGGAGATAGAAGAACTCAAAGTTGTACTCTATGTGTGACAGACAGTCTACACAATGCCACCAAGGAGACGAGTGGAACCACCTTTAGCCAATCGAGTTGTAGAAAGGGAGATGCGAGAACTTCATGCAATATTAGAGGTGATGGAGGCAGCAGAGAGGAGAGAACCTGATGTTGGAGACATCAGCAATGCAAAGAGTGAAGAAGTATAAGTCGAATAAGCTACAGGAGAGGATGTTTCCAAAGAACACTTGTTGAGAGCAGTTGTTGTATTGGGAGGAATATCCAAGATATAGGTCCCAATGTATGAAGGAAATTTAGATGTTGAAGAGTTGTTGTATTGGGTGAGATCCATGGACAAAAAATTCAACTATGAAGAGGTCGACGAAGAGAAAAGGGTGAAACAGGCTATCACTGGGCTAAAAGGACATGCAACAATGTGGTGGGATGAACTGTAGGCTGAGAGGAGAAGCAAGGGAAAGTAAAAGATAAATAATTGGGACATAATGGTAGCCAAGTTGAAGGCTAAGTTCATGACCAAAGATTATAAAATCAATCTGTTCAGGAAGATGCAAAACCAGAGACAGAAGGGGATGAAAGTTAAGGAGTACATAGAGGAGTTCTATAGGTTGAACATCATAAATGGAAAAAGGGAGAGAGATGAAGAAATTTTTTCCAGATATATGAATGGCCTAAGATATGAAATCCAGGATGAGCTCAGCATGATGTTGGTAAAGACAGTGGAGGATGCTAATAAGTTTTCACTAAAGGCAGAGGAGAAGTTGGCCAAAAAACAAATCCAATGAGGAAGACGTAAAATCCTAGCCCCAACCATAGGTAAGGGATTTACCCATGACAAGGCACATAAGTCTAAGGACGAGGCTAAAAAACTAGACAGTCACTCAAAAAGAGGAGGTGGTTCCCGAGGAAGACAGGGTGGTGGAAGAAGTTCTTCTAGAGGAAGAGGGAGAAGAGGAGGAGGAGAAGTAAGATGTTATTCATGTGGAAATACATGGCACATGTCTTGGGATTGTCCTGAGAAAAATAAATAAGGAGGAGGTGAAGCTCACATTTCAAAAGCATAGAGAGGGAATGTTGAAGTAGAAGGAGCAGAGGATGGAAGATCCCTAAAGTTGAGGAAGGTTCTCTTAAAACCAGAGGCAGAAGTTGAAAATCTAGTGCAGAGAAATAGTCTCTTCAGGACAACTTGCAAGACTAAAGACAGAGTATGCAAGGTGATAACTAACAGTGGGAGCACTGACAACTTAGTATCCATAGAGACAGTGGAGAAATTGGAGCTGAAGACAACTGCACATCCGAAGCCATACAAAGTCTCATGGTTGCAGAAAGGAGACCAGGTAATGGTTACTAAACAATGCTTGGTTTAATTTAAGATAGGGGAATATAGAGGTGAAATTCAATGTGATGTAATTCCCATGGTTATATGCCATATTTTGTTGGGAAGACCATGGCATTTTGACAGGAGAAGAAAGTGAAATAAGAAGCCAACACGAGCATACTTCTCATGAGTGGGAAGGAACTCCTAAAATAAGTCAAGAAAGAACAGGAGATGCAGTTTGTTGTGGTAAGGAAACCCATATTTATCCTTACAAGTACTTCGATGGATGATTTCCCTGAAGAAGTTCAGGAATTGTTGGATAATTTTGATGACATAGTGGTGGATGAGATGCCTAAATCATTGCCACTCATCAGAAGTATCATCCACCATATTGAATTGATACTAGGAGGAAGTTTGTCGATCAAAGCAACATAAAGATTAACACCTCGAGAGGATGAGGAAGTGAAGAACCAAGTCCAAGAACTATTAGACAAGGGTTTGGTCAGAGAGAGATTAATTCCATGCGCAGTACTAACTATGTTGAGTCCAAAGAAGGATGGAGGATGGATAATGTGTACAGACTCAAGATCCATTAACAATATCACCATCAAGTATAGATTTCCTTTACCAAGAATGCATAATTTAATGGACTGTTTAAGTGGAGCAAATTTATTTTCTAAGATAGATTTGAAAATCAGATATCACCAGATTAAAATGAGAGAAGGTGATGAATGGAAGACAACCTTTAAGACAAATGAAGTTTTGTATGAGTGGCTTGTTATGCCATTTGGCTTAACAAATGCCCCGAGTAATTTTATGAGGCCAATGAATGAGATACTGAAAGATTTCATTGGAAATTTTGTGGTTGTATATCTGGATGATATACTGATCTTTACCAGGACTAAAGAGGATCATTTGAGCTAACACTAGTGATGAGGAGACTACACCAGGAGAAGTTGTTGATAAATATGAAGAAGTCCTATTTTATGAAGACAAAACTCATTTACTTGTGTTTTGTGATTTCTTTTAATGAATTGAAGATGGATCCAGAGAAGGTGAAAGCAATCAAAGAATGTCCATCACCAAGAAGCATGCTTAAGGTAAGGATCTTCCATGGATTAGAAATATTCTATAGGAAGTTCATCAGAGACTTCAGTGGAATTTGTGTGCCAATGATGGATACAGTGAAGAAGAAGCACAAGTATTTTAAATGGACAAAGGAAGTTGAGAGGAGCTTCAATATACTGAAGTGGAATATAACAGAACGACAAATTCGGGTCTTGCCGAATTTTGAAAATACGTTTCAGGTGAGATGTGATGCAAGTGGAGTTGTAATTGGAGCAGTTTTGAGCTAGGATAATAGACCTGTTGCCTATTTTAGTGAGAAGTTGAATGATACCAAGAGAAAATACTNAATTCGGGTCTTGCCGAATTTTGAAAATACGTTTCAGGTGAGATGTGATGCAAGTGGAGTTGTAATTGGAGCAGTTTTGAGCTAGGATAATAGACCTGTTGCCTATTTTAGTGAGAAGTTGAATGATACCAAGAGAAAATACTCCACGTATGATAAGGAGTTTTACGCCATAATTGAAGCCTTGAAGAAGTGGAGACATTACCTTGTCCCACAGGAATTTGTCTTGTATAGCGATAACCAGGGTTTACAGTTCATAACCAGATAGATAAAATTGAATCAGATGCATGCAAAATGGGTTTAGTTTATGAAGAATTTTACTTTTGTCATAAAACATATTGCTAGGAATGCTAACAAAGTTGTTGATGCATTAAGAAGGAGATGCTTGATTCTACAAGAATTTCATGTGAAGACCTTGGGGTTTGAACACCTTAAGGATAGGTATGGTGATGATAATGATTTGAAGGAAGCATATGCAGCATGTGCAAATCCTGTGCTGAGAGACAGAATCTAGTGGACAGAGTACATGATTCAAGAGTGATTGTTGTTGAAGGGAAATCAGTTGTGCATACCAAAATGCTCAATGAGGGATAACCTTTTAAAGGAAAAGCATAGTGGAGGATTGGCTAGACATTTTGGCCATGATAAAACATTTGCACAGTTGAGCAGTTCATATTGCTGGCCATGTATGAGAACAAAAGTTCTAAATCTTGTGAACAGATGTAGAATTTACCAACATGAAAAAGGAAAAATACAGAACATTGAATTGTATCAACCATTTCCAATACAAGAGAGGCCTTGGTATGCAATAAGCATGGATTTTTTGTTGGGACTGCCAAGAACGAAAAAAGGATTTGATTCCATATTTTTGGTAGTGGATAGATTTTAAAAGATGGCACACTTCATCCCATGCCAGAAGACCAGTGATGCAACATATGTTGCAAATCTATTTTTCAAGGAAGTTGTGAGACTTCATGGCCTACCTAGAAGCATTTTCTCATACAGAGACACAAAATTTGCTGGTCACTTTTGGAGAACACTATAGAAGAATTTGGGGACAGATTTTTCCTTCATCTCAGCTTATCACCCTCAGACAGATGGATAGACTGAGGTGGTAAACAGAAGTTTTGGAAATTTGTTGAGGATTCTGGTTACTAAACACCATAATTAGTGGTATCAGATTCTGCCACAAGAAAAATTTGCATACAATGGGTCACCAAAAAGGAGCACTAGAAAGAGCCCATTCCAAATATTGTATGGAATGAAACCCAAGGGATTATATGAGTTGAGAGACTTGGAACAGAGTGAGATCAAGATCACTAGAGAAGAAAATTTTGTTGCAGAAATGCAGAAGCTCCATAGCCAAATCAGAGGGCAATTGCAGAGTTCTAACCAGGACTACAAGCACATAGCTGATCAAAACCACAAAGAACTTCAATTTGAAGTCGGAGATCAGGTTCTGACACATCTCAGGAAAGAAAGGTTCCCTAGGAGAACATATAACAAGTTAAAGATGAAGAAGATATGACCATGTAAGATCTTGAGGAAGTTTGATGCAAACGCCTATGAGATTGAGTTGTCAGATGATGTGGGTATATCGCCCATATTCAATATTTCATACATGTATCCTCATAGGAAAGATGACATAGAGGGATCAGAATATCAAGAGAAGGTCCAATGGGAGAAACAAATTTCTATAGTAGAAAAACCACAGATGGAGAATATTGTTGATCAGAGGATTGGCAAGAAGACCAGAAGGAAGACCTATTTTGAATATCTAGTCAAGTGGAAGGGACACCCAATAGAAGATGCCAGTTTGGAAAATGAAGGGTCTATCCAAAAGCATGGAAATTCGGTGCAGGATCTCATGGAAAGGAGTCCATGAATTTTTGTCAAGAGGAGTATGATGTAGGAGCATCATTGGCAAGCACATGGAGAAGGCACTCAGTGCATGGTAATATTTATGGAATCTCAACACTGGCAGAATTAGTGAATATTATGAAGGATGTCTGAACCCATCGATTAACACGCTTGAAATTAGTGTCGGAAAAATATTTGAAGCACGCTTGAACGATTGCGAGCGAAGTGGGAGTTTACACTCCTGCTCTAGAATGTGACTGGTCTAAGATAGTCGTTAGGTTAGGTTTTTGAGTAGACAAGTAGTCAATGGGGGAACCCTAAGAACCCTCTGAGATAAATAGAGGTTATGTATGCCCAAATGAGGCTAGCTATAAGTTAGTAGGAGATTTATGAGTTTTCAGTTTTTGTTTTGATATAGTTGTAGCCATTTTCTCTTTTGAATATAACAGAGGAAAAATTGACCCAATGCATGGTGTGGACATTGCTTGCAATTCTCTGTTATTGTGTTTTCATGAATGAATGAGTGAATTTATTTATGAGTAGATGGAACTGTGAATGTTAGGATAAGTTTCAATTGTCTCTCTAATGTCGAGTGGTGCAAGGTGTGCACACATGACACAAGGAGTGTGTTGTCGGAATTTTTTTCAGTTCTGAAGCTCAGAAGAGATAACATGAAACTTCCATTTTCAAGGAGTGCAAAGATATTGGTGAAATGCATGCACATTCGTCCACAAGAATTCAAACCTTGCATAAATATATGG
This sequence comes from Picea sitchensis, assembly GCA_010110895.2. Taxonomy (NCBI): domain Eukaryota; kingdom Viridiplantae; phylum Streptophyta; class Pinopsida; order Pinales; family Pinaceae; genus Picea; species Picea sitchensis. The sequence goes on from SNQJ01S0196397.1 coordinate 13,265, forward strand.
TGCAAGGAGTGCACAGATCCGAGGTTTGACTAAGCATCGAAGGGACTTTGTAAGAAGTCGAGGAACCAACAAAAGGAGAATGCCAGGAGGGAGAGAGGAAGTTATCTTCAAGAAATACTTTGGATCTGAGTTATCGAAATCCTTGGAATGCAAGGAGTGCATGGGAAGTAAAAGTATTCACAAGACCAAGCTCAGGAGGAATAACACTTTTCATAAGTGTTAATGAGATGCAAGAGTCCAACTCATCGAAGGAGAAAAGGTTCAAAACCTTTGAACACTTAGAAAGTCTTCTAAGTCAGAGAAATCAGAAGATCAGGAGGAGGAGAGACATCGGTTGTTGGATCATAGCGTAAGAACCAATAGCCATATAATTGAAGACAAGGTACGCTAGCTTTAACACTTTGTATATACAGGGGGGAGAACCCACCAATATACCGGAGTTCCAGATTTCCAAAGTGAAATCTTCATTGTCCGATCATTTGAAGTAGGTTGATCCGTTGGATATCACGAGCCCAGGAGGAATCAAGTTTGAAACTTGAGATTCCAAAAGTGCGGAGTACCAAAGAGATGAGAGTAATCGATCTGTCGGAGGAAACTTGTCAGCAGATTGCGAGATCCATGAATTTTTTTGTGGAATTCTTTAGTTTGAGAACTGAGGTTTCCAAACCCCGAAGAACTGAAGTGAATCTAAGCCATCAAATTTGGAGGAGACGTGGAGAGGATCTGTGAGCTCTGGGTAATGTCCCGAAGTGATATTTAGTCGTCAGATTCAGGGAAGACATGGCGTGAATCCATGTACTCTAGGTATAGACCCGAAGTAGTCCTCAGCCGTTGATCTAGGGAGGGACACACATCAAGCGATCACAACCTTTGGATAAAAGCGTTGGGGAAAGGATGAAGTTTGATATTTGAAATCTCTGAAGTCTAAAACATGGAGGAGATCTCGACCGTTGATCGAGGGGAGGGTCTCAGGAATGTTGATCTGGGTTGAAAGGTCAAACACCCAAGGTAGAAGTTGTATCGTTGATTGTGAGGATAGGTGTCTTCAGATCACCCACTCTGGAAGATTGAAGTACAAAAGGAGGCGAGGTTTGAGATTTCAAAACCCCGAATTCCAGAGAACCACATAGATCAAAACCATTGATTCAAGGGGACAAGTGTTAGCAGATCTTCTGCTCCGGAATATTTCCCTGTAAAGGAAAACAAGGTTTGAAACTTGAGAATTATAGAGCCTAGAATAATGATTCGACTACAGTCGTCGATCTGGGAGGAGTAAGTCTGAACCATTGATTCCGAGGAATATATGTTGGTCATCCATTTGAAATCACCATCAATATCGTGAGATCGATGGTCGTCCCGCATTGCAGGGACAGGAGTTGTGTGGACTTTAAAAAGTCAAGGGCGGGCCACAATCCCTACAGTGGTTTCACCGGGATGACACGTGGAGGCCCGAGGGACATTGAGGGCCCAATTTTTTTTTTTCTTGAAACTGCTTGTGGTCGCGCCCACAATCATGTGGTCATCACCCAAGGTCACATTGGAGGAGGGGCCGAGAGAAAAGGCGCTAACGCCCAATACTATGATATTTTCGTAGAGCGCAAAAGGGAAGGTCGTGGGTGCTAAGAAGCCTATGTAGGGAGCCTAGAGGAACTATGTTTAATAGAGAACAAGACCAGTGGGGTTTCATAGAGTCAATCGACTCCAAAATCGAAGATCCTAACCGGGACGAAACATAGCCTTTATGAGAGAAGGGGGTATGCACCACAAAGGATGTCAAAGGCATTCATAAATCACCTTGATTGAGATGAGGGAAGAGGATATGCACCTAATGAAGATTCACAACGCCCTCCTCTAGTTAGTGGTAGTATTCATAGAGAACTCGAGAAGGTAAAATTTCCTGAGTTCTACGGTTCCAAAGACGGTTTATCCATCTAAGCTTGGTTGGAGTATATGGCAATGTGTTTTTCATTGCATGATTATACCTCCAACATGAAGGTCTGTATGGTGGTCGTTCAGCTGAAAGAGAGTTGGATTATTTGGTGGAAGACATGCTTACCACCACTGAATATGGCCATTGAAGATGTGTCTTGGGAATTGTTTGAGGAACGATTCCGAGAGAGGTACATGTATGATGAGTTTATTGGGCACAAACTTAATGAGTTCAATGCTCTACGACAGGGAAGTCTTTCAATACCTGAGTATGAGGCTATATTTATGGAGTATCTCAGATATGATCTGCACCTGAACACTGAAAAGTTAAAGGTGAATAAGTTTGGGTTTGGTCTCAAATACAACATTCGTGCTAAGTTGAGGATTCTAATACCTCATACTTTGCATGATGAAGTACATAAGTCTTTTATCGCTGAATAAGATTTGAACAATGGGGTTCAAGGTAGGACTCCTTCCAGTTAGATAGGACATACACCACTTAGAGCACCACAATAGTAGACACTTGTTAGACAGACTTCTGGGCACTATGATACACCCAAAGGAACTCTATTTTCTACACCACTTAGACAGACTACTAGCCAAAGGAGTCCATATAGAGAATCACCGTAGTAGAAACCACATCATCCTCAAAAACAACATCGGTATAGATATGTTTCATAGAAAATATCGGGGCGTCAGACACCTAGACCAACAAATTCTTCCTTGAGAACTAGGAGCACCGACCCTAAGAACGAATGTTGGAATTGTGGAGAACCCCACTATTAAAGAGATTGTCCTATTGAGAAGGAAAGAGATATTGGATCAACAGGATAGATGAGAGCGGGGTATTTGGGAAAGGCCCATAGGATTCATGCAACAATGAATAATCGTCAGGCTGAGCATCAGTCTACAGTACTTGAGACTTTAGGTATGATATCATATTAACTGTTTAGTATTTTTATAGATCCAAGAGCTAATGGGAGTTTTATATCTAGTGATGCGCTCAAAATAATTAAGGTGAAGGTAGTCAAACAAGATGATTTTAGTCTTTATATATGTAGAATTGGCATCAGGAGCCAAGCAAAANAACTGTTTAGTATTTTTATAGATCCAAGAGCTAATGGGAGTTTTATATCTAGTGATGCGCTCAAAATAATTAAGGTGAAGGTAGTCAAACAAGATGATTTTAGTCTTTATATATGTAGAATTGGCATCAGGAGCCAAGCAAAAAGTTGGAGGAAATGTTAAATATTATAATATTAATTTGGGTGAATTCGTCACAAATGTAAACCTTTTTGTCACAACCTTGGGATCTTACTATGTTGTGTTTGGAATGGATTGGTTAGAATTGCACGACGCGATACTTAACTGTAAGACGAAAACATTAAGATTAATTGATGATTTGGGACAAAACATAGTAATTGTAGGGAAAACCCAAGGAGTGTCCCTAAGATTTATTACTTCCCTACAAGTGAAGAAAAATATGCCAAAGGATTTAATATGTATGCCATTTAATCCCTTAATGAAAAAGGTGACACAAAAATATTATAAGACTTTCTGGTAGTATCGAAGTTTGTTGATTTTTTTCCTAAAGAACTGTTGGGTAAACCACCAAAAAAAGAATTGGAATTTACTACAGACTTAAAACCTGGAACAAAACCAATTGCTAGAACACCATATCGGATGTTGTAACCTAAATTGCAAGAGTTAAATATGAAATTAAAAGAGTTATTATATTTGAGACTTATACATCCAAGTGTATCACCATGGGGTGAACCAACAATTTAATTTGTAAGAAAGAAGGACAGATTGTGGAGCCTTTGCATTGACTATCGTCAATTAAACAAAGCCATGATCAAGAATAAGTTCCCATTACCTATAATTGATAACTTATATGATCAAATGAAGGAGGTGACTATATTTTCAAAATTTGATTTGAGATCGGGATATCACAAGTTGCAAATCAAAGAGGAACATATTTCTAAAACAATGTTTAAGACAAGATTTGGACATTGCGGATTTACTGTATTACCATTTGGATTGACAAATTTCGTTGGTGTATTCATGAGTTTAATGAATGGGGTGTTCCGTGAGTACTTGGACAAGTTTGTACAAGTATTTATTGACGATATTTTAATTTACTCTTCGACAAAAGAGGAGCACGATGAACATATAATTTCTGACACATTTGGGACAAGTGTTCTTTTTATCAGTCGAAGATTCACTATTTGGGACACATTATTTCTATAGAATGTATCGTTGTGGATCCAATGAAGGTAGAGGTTATTATGAAATGGCCAACACCGAAGAACGTGCAATAAGTATGTAGTTTTATGGGTTTAGCAGGTTACTATTGACACTTCGTTTAAGGATTTTCAAAAATATCAAATCCAATTACGAAATTTCAAAAGAAGAATAATAAATTTATATGGTCATAGAAATGCGCTAAAGCATTTCAGAAGATTAAAGAATTACTAACAACAACTATGATATTGAAAGTTCCAGATATGGAAAAATAATTCTTGGTATGCACGGATACATCTGAGGTATTGGGCAGAGTATTAATGCAAGATGGTCCAGTTGTAGCATATGTTTCAAGGAAACTAAGAAGGAATGAAGAGAATTACGCAACACATGAATTGGAATTATTAACAATTTTTTATGCCTTACGAGTTTGGATACATTACCTTATTGGATGGAAATTCGAGTTGAAAACTGATCATAGTGGATTGCAACACATTTTTACTTAGAGTGACTTGAACACATGACAAAGACGTTGGTCAAATTTTTTAATTGAGTATGATTTTTAGATCATGTACATTAAAGGAACAATTAACAAAGTAGAAGATGCATTGAGTTAGATACCATGCATTTTCTCAGTAATACCACTAAAGATGATTCCTCGAGAAAATATTTTGGCATTACAGATTGATGACGACTGGTACAAGGAAGCAAAAGACAATATCAGATAAGATACCGCGATGATACCTAGATATAAGGGTTATACTTTAGACAGTGACGAATTATTAAGATATAAAGGAAGAATTTATGTACCACCAAATGAAGAAATGAGAAATTTAATTTTGAACGAAGCTCATCGAGAAATGTAGATGGCTCATCCAACAGTCACGAAAATGAAGGTTGATCTTAAACCATTATTCTTTTGGAAGGAAATGAAGAATGATATAGTTAACTATGTGGCTAAATGTCTTGAATATCTGCAAGTGAAGGTTGGACATAGACATCCAACGAGATTATTACACCCACATGTGATTCCTAAATCGAAATGGGAAGTTATATTGATGGAATTTATTGTTGGATTTTCATTGACGATAAGGAGACATGATTATATCTTTGTAGTTGTCTACACTTTGATGAAGAGTGTGCATTTTATTCCAGTTCATATGACATATCAAGCACTTGACATAACTATAATTTTTGTTAATGAAATTGTGATATTGCATGGTGTACCGAGAAAGATAATATATGATCGAGGATCGGTATTTACTGGACATTTTTGGACTACTTTCCAAGAGGATTTAGGCATGCAATTAAATTTTAGTACCGTATATCACACGGAACCCGATGGAAAAATAGAAATAATGAATCAAATTTTAGAATATATGCTTCGAATTTATGTGATGGATCAACACAAATGATGGGAATAATTTTTACCATTGGTATAATTTGTGTACTACTATAGTTATCAGAGTTCGATAAATATGGAACCTTTTGAGTTTCTATACGGATGACTGTGTCAGACACCTTTGATTTGGGATCGAATAGAGGATAGGATCCTGGTGGGACCAAAAGTGATTAAGGAAATGGAAGATTAGATGCAATCCAAAAGGAAAATGATTAAGGAAGCACAAGACTGACAAAAGAGTTATGCAGATGTGCATTATATAGACCATAATTATGAGGTTGGGGATAACATTTTCTTGTGGGTGAAGCCGCATAAGAGTTCAATTAAGTTTGGAAAGGGTGCTAAAATATCTCCAAGGTTCGTGGGACCTTTCGAGGTTGTTGAAAAGAAAGGACCTGTGGCTTACCGACTAACCTTACTTGATTCTTTGAGGCGTATGCACGATGTGTTTCATGTTTCAGTTTTACGTCGTTATGTTTCACATCTGTCACATGTTATTAAATTGATTTCATTGCAGGTATCGGATGAGGGTTCTCTCATAGCAAAGCCAATCCTCATACTTGACCATCACACTTGACATCTATGGCGTTGATTGGTCAATCGGGTCAAGGTCCAGTGGGATAGTTATAGTCCACATTCTTCCACTTGGTAGGACGCACATGATATGCATCATCAGTTTATATATATATATATATATTAGTAGTAGCTATATTTATTGTTTTCATTATTAGATAATACAAACTTTGGGACGAAGTTTAAAACAAGAGGGGGTGTATGTAACATCCATACTTTTACTAACCACATTTTCATAACACTGATTATTATTTGAGGACACTTGCGTGCAAGAGATCCGAATAAACATGGTACATTATGATTAGATGTTTTGGTTTATGAGTTTATGATATGATTGAGTATTGAAATTTCATATGTTATTATTATTGATCTATAGCATTGACATGTATTATGATGAGGTTTCCTTAGTGTGCAGTAAACCTCATTCTCCATGAGATATAGAATGTTAATGACAACCCATCTATTTTGGTCATATCATTAGAACTCACCTTCTTGTGACAAATACCTATTCCTAACATATGAGAAACATGCATTTTGTAATGGTGTTTTTATTGAATTTATAAGTGAAATATAAATACTTATTATTTAATATGGTGCAAGGTTGTGTTTATTGAATGTAGAAGTATTGTACCTTGTATGGTGCACATTCACATATATACACTTATTATTTAAATATTAGATCGAGAGGTGCATATTGCTCGAATTTGAAAAGATAAAATATATGATCTATAATCATTATATAATTATTTAATTTGTGATTTTATTATATAATTATTGCATGTTGCTTTCTACATCTTAATATGAAAGATGTTTAAAGAATATTTTAATGTTTAAGTATGAGGGAGATGTGCAGTTTCTTTAATGTTTAATATGGAGTTGACATGTAACATTTAAAATAATATTAATAATAAGAAAATTATTTCAATATATATCATAAATAAAATATTTTAATATATACATTAAGTAAAATATTTCAATATAAACTCTATCTCTCTCTATATATAAAGTTGATATTCAAATATTTTCTTAAAGTAAATAATTGTTTAATTAAAGACACTTTGTACACTTAAGTATGAGGGAGATGTGTAATTTCTTCCATGCTTAAAATATAAATATTAATAAAATATATATATATATATTTCAATATCGACCACAAATAAAATAATTCAATATCCATCTTAAGTAAAATAATTCCATGATAGGTGTTTTCTACAAGATGTCTAATTCCTTCAATACTTAATATGGNTAAACTCTATCTCTCACTATATATAAAGTTGATATTCAAATATTTTCTTAAAGTAAATAATTGTTTAATTAAAGACACTTTGTACACTTAAGTATGAGGGAGATGTGTAATTTCTTCCATGCTTAAAATATAAATATTAATAATATATATATATATATATATATATTTCAATATCGACCACAAATAAAATAATTCAATATCCATCTTAAGTAAAATAATTCCATGATAGGTGTTTTCTACAAGATGTCTAATTCCTTCAATACTTAATATGGAGTTGACTAGTGACATTTAAAAAATATTAATAACAAAATATTATATATATATAACAATTTTAATTTTTTCTTAATGTTTTTTTAGTATAGAAATACAATTTTAAATAAATTGAAGTAATCTTTTACCTTTTTAAGGTTTAATAGATGAATTGGTCTCAATGAACTTTAATCATCATCATTTCTATGCTCAAAAAATATTGAGAAAAAAAGTTAAAATTGTTATATATATACTTTTTGAGAAAAAGTTAAAATTATTATTATATATATAATAATTTTAACTTTTTTCTAATACCTTTTGAGCATTGAGAAATATAGTGTAGATTCATGAATCTTAATTTCCTATCTACTATGCTATGAGCGGGAAATGAGAAAATTGAGGAAAAACTTATACATATAAGGATTTAATCCCCTTAATGCATGATAAATTCAGACTAAAAATGGATACTTACATGTTATATAAGATTACAAGGTCTACGGAAATAGGAATGGATACAATGCATGAAGCAAAATAAAAAATAAAAGGAGATCAATATGTATATAGTAAGATATTTGTACAGTGGTCATTCAACTTATGAAGTCGTAAGTATTGTTTTATATATATATATAATTAATTAAATTTGTAAAAAACTAAGTTAAAAGGGTTTGTTGAAATTATTTTTTCTTCACAATTAGCAATTGAATTTAAATCTACATAGGAAATTGTTCTCTATAGTGGACAAAAAAACCTGACTTCTCTTTGCATTTTGGATTTTTTTATAGTCGTTTCTTCAAAGGTGTGAAGTGATATTCTATGTATAATGTTGAAAGTTGTGGGTTGGCCTCCTTTGTAACGTCAAAATATTTTCCCTTTGTTAAGGCTATCCAAGCTAAATCGTTAATTTGAGATTTTCCTCAACTCGTGTTAAGGATTCTTTAATTTTAGTCTCTGATATTTTTTCTTTGCAAGGATAAGGAAGCTATAGTTTTTGTATTTTAGTATTAAAGATTAATTTTGTATGGGTAAAGGTGATAGAGAAACATGGTATGATTTACAAATGAAATGGAAAATGAAAAGGTATATGGTCATT
>SNQJ01S0196399.1:13913-26186 GCA_010110895.2 Picea sitchensis
TTGAATACTTAGAAAATCTTCTAAGTCGAAGTAAGTCAGAAGCTTAGGAGGAGGAGAGATAATGGTCGTTGGATCACAACGTAGAGGATTGAAAACCATATGATCTAATAAAGGTGCATGAACCTGAGCACTTTTCAAACAGAGGAGAAGAGAACTTACAAAATTTCTGAAGTCCTGAAGTAATTCATGGTCGTCAGATCAAGAGGAGACGTGGCATGAATCTGTGGAATTTGGGTAAAGTCCTTAAGTAATTCCTAGCCATCATATCTAAGGGAGATGTGGTATATATCCATGCACTCTGAGTAAAGACCCGAAGTAATTCTTGATCGTTAGATCAAGTGGATACGCATCAGTGGATTATAGCCTTCAGATAAAATCCATTAGGAAAAAGGGTGAAGTTTGAGATTTGAGATATCAGAAGTCCGAAGACCTGAAGGGGATCTAGACCATTGATTTACAAGAGGGAAACACGACCGTTGATCTAGTTGAAGAGGCCAAAGTGCTGAAGTAGGAACAAAATCGTCGATTTAGGAGGACACGTGGCAGATGATCTGTCGTTTCAGAGAAATCTCTCCAGAAGAAATGATAATTTGAGAACTGAAACACCCGAAGGCTGGACTCATGGAGGAAATCATAGTCACACATATGTAGGGACAGGTGTCAACATATATTCCACTCCGGATGGTTGACGTACGAAATAAAGGAAATTTTGAGACTTCAGAAGTCTAAAGTCTAGAATTCTGAAAGAAATCATAGTCAATGATTTGAAGGAGGTTAGATCTAATCCAAAGATTTGAAAGGGATATATCTGAGCCTTCATTTCAGATGCACCGTCAATATCATGAGATCAACACTTTTGTAGTAGTTTTGTAATTGGAGGTGCGCGAACTTTAAAAGGTTAAGGGAGGGCCACAATCCAAACCATGGTTTTGGAGAAAGGACACATGGAGGCTCAAGGTCAATTGCAGAGAGAAAGGTAGTTTGGTTTCAAACCACACTTGTCCATGCCTGCAATCACATGGTTATGTAAGGACATCGCCCAAGGTCATTTCAAGGAAGGGGATTATTAGAAAATGAGCTAGCACCCAAACTCTGAGATTTCGCAGGCACGAAGAGGAGGGTCGCGGGTACCTTTAGACCTGCACCAGGAAGTTGAAAGGGTCTTCATATAATTATAGAACGAGACCATCAATATCTCAGAGAGTCATTTGGATCCAAAATCAGAGATCCTTGACTGGGAGGTCGGACTAGTTCCCCGACCATCCAAACTAGAAACCATCGATGGAGAATATGTCCTTTAAGAAATGCGAATTTTTTTATGCCCTGTCATGGGTGTGTTACACTAGATATTACTAGGATATCATTTTTAAGGATGTAAAGAAACATGTTCAAATGTGTGACAAATTCCAGAGGATGGCATCACAAGTGTAGTCCAATGAAATGTCATTAAATAACCAAGTTTTGGTTGAACCATTCGAAAAATGGGCTCTAGATTTTGTACGGCCTGTTAGCACTCTGTAAATTTGTTTGGTTGAGAGAAAAAATGACATAGGTAATTGTTTCAACCAACTTTAGATTGTATTATGATCTATACAACTAGAGAAGGCTCTCTCATATATCTAATGACTGGTAATAACTCAAATATTTCATCAATAAATGCATAGAGGTCAGATTCTGCAATAGGACAAGTTTATTTTGTTTTAAAAGGGATGGTAGGACAAGCAAAAGAGAAAGTACCATTTGGCAATGCAGTCAAATTATAAAAATGAGAGAAACAAATGACTAGGTGACTAAACTTGAGAGGATAAAGGCTAAGTGAGCAACAATCTTTCAGTTAAAAATCGTTGTTTGTGGAGAGAGAAAACACATGAAGCAACTCAGAGCACTGTTGGGGATGAATTCAGAGCTCACTTAGAGGAAAGACGGTTTGTCTAAATGGCGTGAATACCAGGGTGGTGCGTAGCAAATCCTAGATTCGAAAATACATTCCTATTTAGACATAAATAGATATGAATATAAATATAAAAGGAAAACACATACACAAAGAAAGAATACAATACATCAGACAGCCATCGTTATAATATTTTCATTAAAGCTTCATGACCTTTGCATTAAGTTTCAATCGGATCAAAAAACTACAATCAATAATCATTGTCTACACAGTTTTTCCAGCCAACCCCCTTTAAATGAAAATTATCCCCATATATGGAAAAATAATGTCACCCTTGGTTGTTATGGTCGAACTACTTCCTCCTAGAATCATGGATCTATTTTCTTCGAAAGAGAACAATAAATTCAACGGATTCACTAAAAATAGAAAACCCGACTTTGCCAAATCATAATCGTAGCCGAAATATTCTTTACAATCATTGATCATGATCGTAATTCAACCATATGGTTGTGATGAGTCATCATGTGCACTTTTGGACACCTTTTCACCCTTAAAAATCAAGTCTGATACGCAACAATAACCTACAGCAAAAAACATAGCGGATTGCACAACAAACTGGGAAAATAGGCGTTAACGATGACATCATATCTCACTAATAAAAAAATATTTTCCAAAAATAAGAGATTTTTTTGTGTTTAAGATCATTATAAAGAAAATTCTCTCTCGGTTTCTTGAAATTCATCTCCATCTGGCCGGAATACTTGTTGCAAAAACATTTCTTAGACAGGAAATCATGAAAACTGAAAAAGAGGGCTCAAAGATTCCTTCGAATCTCCCAAAATATGAAACGGTTTTCAAATATGAGAGAGGTTTTTATTACTTGATTTGTCCTCAACAAAATCCTCCTAGGGATTTTCACAATTCCTCTCCATTTGGTCAGAAAATGATCTTTAAGTAGACCACTAAACCAGTCATTTGTGTAGCGCGACTTGTAGCCTGTGCATAGGAAAATCCTCTGCGCGAATGAATCCTCTGCGTGATAAAATTATTTGCACGACAAAATCCTTTGCACAATGAAATCCATTGCACAATGACATCCTCTGTGCGACAACATCCTATGTGTGAAAAAATCCACTGCGCGACGAAATCCATTGCGCAATGGCATCCTCTACGCGACAACATTTTCTGTGCGACAACATCTTCTACGTGACAACATATTCTATGAGAAAACATTCTCTACGCGACGTCGTCCTATGTGAAACATCCCACTGCGCGATGAAATCCACTGTGCAAGTGGTGAAGTGATCTCCATAATGCGTACCAAATTTTGCAGCGCGCAGTTGCAAATGGAAATGGAAATAATGAATGATAAGATTCCTTTTGAAACTGACCCTTCAATATGTTAGATGATGCTAGGCATAAAATCATATGGGTGCTAATAGGCATGAATTTGCAAATTGTTGGGAAACCTCTAACCTTATCTATGAAAATCATGGTGCTCACAGCTGGCTCCAATGGGGATGTTATCCTCCATGTGAGGTAGCAAAGAACAATAGACCAGACTCCTGTCCATTGGGATTCTCCGAAACTCAACTTTCCAATCGTAACATGTAACCTGCATCCACTAAAAACCCAAAGTTTTATATGTTCCAAACTGAAATTTGAAACTAAGATGAAAATGAAAATTTCATATTGCTAAAAGAAATGTTTGTAGTACCGAACTTATCCGCACTCCTACCTACCCTAACTATTGTAAAAGATGTCAATCAAGTGAAATCGAAATGCCAATGCAACCATGCAAGAAATTTATCCACTTTTTTCTTTCTTAACACATGCTTTCTCCAAAGCCTGTTTAATAATAGGTCATTAAAAAATTTATCTATAATTTCAAATCTCAAAAAATTAAAAACATTGGGACTATTTGTCACCTCCAACAAAAATGCAAATGGATCCTCCAAAACATATATAAAAAAAAAAATCATGTTTTACCCCTTCCACCACATCCTTGTTTTAATGTAATTCAACGTGTTGATTACAACAAAAAGGATGAAAAATATGTTGAGACTACTGGAAATAACAATATTTTGAATCTGAAGACAATGGTGGTTGAAATGAAACCCCTAGTGGCAAGCAATCCATATCTAAGACTGATGTTGATTGACCATCCTATTTATTTCCAAGCTGGTATTTGATCACAGGCTCCAAATCTGAATTGAAATAACCTTCCATGTAATCAACAACATGGTAATTAAAAGTATGAGAAGGTTGTTGATCCTAATCACTCATAACAATTTTCTAATGCAAAACAATGTCACTGTGAATGCAGTCAAACTTCATTGCTTCCTCTGTTATCTCATGATTTACTTTCAACAATTTAAAGGAAGAAAAGCATAATGGAAGACAATTTTCATTTGCAAGTCCACTGCTTTCCTCATATTCAACATCATGCCTGGAGGATTTTTGATTTGAAACATAACAAACATTTTTCTTCAACAATTTGAAAGAAGCAAAACATAATGGCAAGGTTCATTCATCTGATTCAAAACCTTCTTCATTTTCTTCACTACTGTCATATGCACATTTTTCAATTTGTTTGGATTGCTGAACATATTCATTTCAGATTCATATTCAACCAATGGCTGCAATTTTGAACTGACAAGACCTTCTACATAACAGGTAATAGGGTCATCAAACACATGAGAAGATTGTTGCAATTTCTTGTCATTTTTTCCCCATGAATCAATGTGATTCTGCATCATCACACATTCCTCTACCTCAGTGATGATGTTTAAATTTTCTTTCAATAATTTAAGTGAAGAAAAGTATAGATGCAAAGAATTTACTTCAGTTGATTCGATAATTTCTTCATATTCTTCTTTATAACTATGATATGTAGGCGGATTTCTCTCATTACATTGCTGAAAATGAATATTTTTTGATAGAGAACATGCAGCTGGTTGTTCTAGGAAGTCTACATCATAATCATCATCATATTCATCATATAAATACAAATCAAAAACATATGCAATGTCATATAACAAGAAAAATCTTGGGACATCAACCTACTCTTCAACAAGCTAATTTGCAAATTCATTTTCTTGACTATCTACAAATGGATACATAAAACAATCAGCCCCGTGCTTATCATGACATGTATCAAAAGTTAAATTAACACCTTCTTTTTGAATAAGTGGAATATAATCCTTTGCAAAATCATCAAAATTTAAATATTCAAGAGGACATATGGTATTATTAACCCTCTTCTCAAGATTCAAATCAACTGTTCTTTGTTCATATTCATTGTCATGTTATTTACCATCCAACTGCTCATTTCAAATCTATTTACATGCTTGAATATTGTCTTCAACTTCCTGAACATTGTTGAACATCTGCTGCAAATACATAGACTTCCTCTCCATCAAAAGAAGCGATAAGTTTGATTGAAACGTTGTTACATAATGGAGCACGACAACAAATTCAGGAGGTTGGACTTCTTTAGGCAATTTATAATAAAGACTAGCAAACCTCTTGCTGAAATTTGAGATGGATTGATCTTTCATTCTTCTCATGGCATAAAACTCTGAAAGGAGTAGATCCCATGACTTTCTCTCACCCCAAAACCTACGGAAATCGTCCCTCAGTTCATCCCATGAGCTAATCGACTGAGGCTACAAATGTTTGAACCATGCTTTGGCATATCCTTATAAGGAATGAGAGAAGGCCCTCATATACACATCATCATGTTCGATCTCAAAAAGTTCTATAAAATGTTGAAAGACTTGAATATGTTTTTCAATTGACTTTCCATCAAGCTCTCCATCAAACCGAGGAAGGTACTTATAATGTTTGATAGGAAATTCATGAAGGGTGGGAGGAAATTTAAGAGGACTATATCTTTCTTGAATCTTGGAGTTGAATATGTTTTTCAACTGACTTTCCATCAAGCTCTCCATCAAACCGAGGAAGGTACTTATAATGTTTGATAGGAAATTCATAAAGTGTGGGAGGAAATTTAAGAGGACTATATCTTTCTTGAATCTTGGAGGGTGTAGGATTAAGAAAAGAAGGTACAAGCTCATCTTTGGTTTCATTAATCTCACACGAATGATCATTAACATCATATGGCTCAGAGGAAGGATCTTGGTGAATATCGGATATACAAGAAGGAGGTTTACCTATAGTTTTCCATGGAGGATATACAAGGTTAGATCTTTGGACTTCATTTGAATGCAATAAGTGAAGAAATATTCTTTTGAAAAACTTAGAAAGGACAAGAAGATATTGATAAAACATAAAAGTGCTTCTTGGACTAAAGTTAATCTCGAGTACCTGATTTTTCCATACTTCCCTTCCATATCTCTGTCAACAGGTCTCATTCTCTAGTGAAGTCTTTGAATCGCATTTGAAGCTTGATTGGAGTCACCACGAAAACTTTAGCTCTAGATTATTCTTCCAGCGGAATCACCTTCAATTGATTTTCTGATGTGTGGAGTCGCCAAAGTAGAAATACGACCAATATGTTCCTAAGTGTCGGTTGCTCTCAGACTTCAAAACTCAACCATGTCATTCTTTCCCACGGAAAATTTTCAATTTCATACCCAGAAACGATGCCAAAATGTTATCACTCTGTAAATTTGTTTGGCTGAGAGAACAAATGACAGAGGTAACTATTTCAGCCAACTTTAGACTGTATTCTAACCTATACAATGAGAGAGGGCTCTCTCATATATCTAATGACTAGTATAACTCAAATATTTCATCAATAAATGAACAGAGTTCAGATTCTGCAATAGGACAAGCTTATTTTGTTTTAAATGGGATGGTAGGACAAGAAAGAGAGAAAGTACCATTGGGAAATGGAGTCAAATTCTAAAACTGAGCGAAACAAATGACTAGGTGACTAAACTTGAGAGGATAAAGGCTAAGTGAGCAACAATATTTCAATTAAAAATCGTTGTGTGTGGCGAGAGAAAACACATGAAGCAACTCAGAGCACCGTTGGGGATGAATTTGGAGTTCACTTAGAGGAAAGACAACTTTTCTAAATGGCGTGGATCCCAGGGCACTGCGCAGTGAATCTGATGTTCGAAAATACATTCCTATTTAGAAATAAATAGATATTAATATAAATATTAGAAGAAAACACATATGCAAAGAAAGATTACAATACATCAGACTACCACTATTAGAATCTTTTCATCAAATATTTAGGACCTTTGCATTAAGTTTCAATCAGATAGAAAAACGACAGTCAATAGTCACTCTCTACATTGTTTTTCCAACCAACCCCCTTTACATCAAAATTATCCCCATATATAGAAACCTAATGTCACCCTTGGCTGCTATGGTCTAACTACTTCCTTCTAGAATCATGGATCTGTTTTCTTTGAAAGAGAACAATAACTTCAACTGATTCACTAAAAATAGAAAACCTAACTTTCCCAAATCATAATCGTAGCTGAAATACTCTTTACAATCATTGATCGTGATCATAATTAGACCATATGGTTGTGATGAGTCATCATGTGCACTTTTGTACACTCTATCACCCTTGTACAACAAGTCTGCTACGCAACAGTAACTTACAACAAAAAATGTAGTGGATTCCGCAACAAACTTGGAAAATAGGCATTAAAGATGACATCATATATCACTAATAAAAAAATAATTTCCGAAACAGAGAGAGTTTTTTGTATTTAATATCGTTATAAATAAAACCCTCTCTCGGTTTCTTGAAATTCATGTCCAGCTAGACGAAATACGTGTCGCAAAAACATGTCTTTGATAGTAAAGCATGAAAACTGAAAAATAGGGCTCAACATTCCTTCAAATATCACAAAATATGAAATGGTTTTCAAATCTGAGAGGGTTTTTTATTATTTGGTTTTTCCTCAACAAAACAATCTTGGGGATTTTTAAAATTCCTCTCTAGTTGGTCAGAAAATGATCTTGAAGTTGACCGCTAAACCAGTCATTTGTTCAGTGCGACCTGTAGCCTGTGCACAGGAAAATCCTTTATGTGAAAGCATCCTCTGCACAATAAAATCCTTTGTGTGACAGAATCCTTTGTGTGATGAAATCCATTTCGCAATGACATCCTATGCATGACAACATCCTATGCGTGAAAACATCCACTACACGATGAAATCCATTGTGCGATGACATCCTCTGCGCGACAACATTTTTTGTGTGATGACATATTCTACGTGACAACATCTTCTGCGCAAAAACATTCTCTACGCAACATCGTCCTATGTGGTTCAAACCACTACATGATGAAATCCACTATGCGACAAAAACCTTTGCGTGGTGAACTGCTCTGTGTAGTGCGTAGAACATTTTGTAGCACGTTGTTGCAAATAGAAATGGAAATAATGAATGATAAGCTTTATTTTGAAACCGATCCTTGGAGATGTTATATGATGCCAGACATAAAAACAATATGGGTGTTGACAGGAATGACTTTACAAATTGTTGGAAAACCTCTAACCTTAGCTATGAAAATCATGGTGCTAACAGTTAGCTCCAATGGGGATGTTATCCTCCCTGTGAGGTAGCATAGAATAGTAAACTAGACGCCTATCCATTGGGATGCTCCCAAACTCAACTTTCCAACCGTAACTTGTAACCTGCATCCGCTGAAAACCCAAAGTTGTATATGCTCCAAACTGAAATCTGAAACTAAGTTGAAAATGAAAACTGCAGATTGCTAAAAGAAATGCTCTTAGTACCGATCTTATTCCCACTCCTACCTACCCTAACTGTTGAAAAATATGCCAATCAAGTGAAATCGAAATTCAAATGCAACCATGAAAGAAATTTATCCACTTTTTGCTAAAAGCTAAATTAGCACCTTCTTTTTGAATAAGTGGAATATAATCCTTTGCAAAATCATCAACATTTAAATCTTCAAGAGGACATATGATATTATTAGCCCTCTTCTCAAGATTCAAACCTACTGTTCTTTGTTCATATTCATTGTCATGTTCTTTAGCATCCAACTCCTCATTTTGAATCTGTTTACATGCTTGAATATTGTCTTCAACTTCTTGAACATTGTCGAACATCTGTTGCAAAGACATATACTTCCTCTCCATCAAAAGAAAGATAATTATGATTGAATKTTTTTTACATAATGGAGCATGGCAACAACTTCAGGAGGTTGGAGTTCTTTAGGAAGTTTATAATAAATACTAGCAAACCTCCTACTGAAATTTGAGATGGTTTCATCCTTCATTCTTCTCATGGCATAAAACTTTAAAAGGAGTAGATCCCATGACTTTCTCTCACCCCAAAACCTACGGAAAGCTTCCCTCAGTTCATCCCATGTGCTAATGAACTAAGGTTGCAAATTTATGTACCATGCTTTGACATATCCTTGTAATGACCGAGAAAAGGACCTCATAGACACATCCTCAAGTTCAATCTCAAAAAGTTCTATAAAATGATGAAAGACCTGAATATGTTTTTCAGTTGACTTTCCATCAATCTCTCCATCAAACGAGGAAGGTACTTATAATGTTTCATAGGAAAGTCATGAAGGGTGGGAGGAAATTTAAGAGGACTATATCTTTCTTGTTCTTGGAGGGTGTAGGATTAAGAACAGAAGGTGCAAGATCAACTTTGGTTTCATTAAGTTCACAAGAATGATCATTAACATTATATGGCTCAGAGGAAGGATCTTGGTGAATATCAGTTATCCAAGAAGGAGGTATACCTATAGTTTTCCATGGAGGATATACAAGGGTAGATATCTGGACTTCATTTGAATGCAGTAAGTGAAGAAATATTATTTTGAAAAACTCAGGAAAGGACAATAAGATATTGATAAAACATAAAAGTACTTCTTGGACTAAACTTAAGCTCGAGTACCTGATTTTTCCATACTTCCCTTCCATATCTCTGTCAACAGGTCTCATTCTCCAGTGAAGTCTTTGTATCTCATTTGAAGCTTGATTGGAGTCACCATGAAAACTTTAGCTACTGATTATTCTGCTAGTGGAATCACCTTTAACTAATTTGTTGATGTGTTGAGTCGCCAGAGCAGAAAAAAAACTAATATATTCCTAAGTTTCTACTGCTCTCATACCTCAGAACTTAACCATGTCATTCTTTCCCAGGGAAAAATTTCAATTTCATCCCCGACAACGATGCCAAAATTTTAGCATTCTATAAATTTGTTTGGCTGAGAGAACAAATGACAGAGGTAACTATTTAAACCAACTTTAGATTGTATTATGAGCTATACAACCAGAGAAGGCTCTCTCATATATCTAATGACTGGTAATAACTCAAATATTTCATCAATAAATGCACAGAGGTCAAATTCTACAATACGA
The DNA here is from genome assembly GCA_010110895.2 of Picea sitchensis. Taxonomy (NCBI): domain Eukaryota; kingdom Viridiplantae; phylum Streptophyta; class Pinopsida; order Pinales; family Pinaceae; genus Picea; species Picea sitchensis. The sequence continues at coordinate 24,144 of SNQJ01S0196399.1, forward strand.
CAAGTTTATTTTCTTTTAAAATGGATGGTAGGACAAGCAAAAGAGAAAGTACCATTGGGCAATGGTGTCAACTTTTGAAAATGAAGGAAACAAATGACTAGGTAACTAAACTTGAGAGGATAAAGGGTAAGTGAGAAACAATCTTTCAGTTAAAAATCGTTATGTGTCGCGAGAGAAAAGACATGAAGCAACTCGGAGCACCACTGGGGATGAATTTAGAGTTCACTTAGAGGAAATACGGTTTGTCTAAATGGCGTGAATCCTAAGGCGTTGTGTAGTGAATCCCAGGTTTGAAAATACGTTCCTATTTAGACATAAATATATATGAATATAAAGAGAACATGAAAACACATATGCAAATAAAGCAGACAATACATCAGACTACCACCATTAGAATCTTTTCATCAAAGATTCAGGACCTTTGCTTTAAGTTTCAATCGGCTAAAAAAACTACAATCAATAGTCACTGTCTAAATTGTTTTGAAAACCAACCCCATTTACATGAAAATCATACCCATATATAGAAAAATAATTTCACCCTTGGATGCTACGGTCGAACTAGTTCCTCCTAGAATCATGGATCTGTTTTCTTTGAAAGAGAATAATAACTTCAACGAATTCATTAAAAATTGAAAACCTAACTTTGCCAAATCATAATTGTAGCCTAAATATTATTTAAAATCATTGATCATGATCATAATTAAACCATATGGTTTTAATGATTCATCATCTTCACTACTAGACACTTTTTCACCCTTGCACAACAAGTCTTCTACGCAACAGTAACCTACAACTAAAAACATAGTGGATTGAGCAGCAAACTAGGAAAATAGGCGTTAAATATGACATCATATATCAATAATAAAAAACTATTTTCTAAAACTGAGAGAGGTTTTTGTATTTAATATTGTGATAAAGAAAAAACTCTCTCGGTTTCTTGAAATTCATCTGTAGTTGGTCGAAATACGTGTCATAAAAACATGTCTTGGACAAGAAATCTTGAAAACGGAAAATTAGGGCTCAAATATTCCTTCGAATCTCCCACAATATGAAATGGTTTTCAAATATGGGAGAGTTTTTTATTATTTGGTTTGTTATCAACAAAAACCTCTCAGGGATTTTCAAAATTCCTCTCCAGTTGGTCAGAAACGGATCTTGAATTTGACCACTAAACCAATCATTTGTGAAACACGACCTGTAGCCCATGCGCAGGAAAATCCTCTGCGCGAAAGAATCCTCTGTGCGAAAAAATCATTTATGTGAAAAAATAATTTTCCCTAGGAAATCCATTGCGCTATGACATCCTCTATGTGACAACATCCTATGTGTGACAACATCCAATACGTGACGAAATCCACTATGCGATGACATGCTCTGTGCGACAACATTTTCTGCGCAACCACATCTTCTATGCGACGACATCTTCTGCGTGACAACATTCTCTAAGAGACATCGTCCTATGCGTGATAGCCCACTTTGTGATGAAATCCACTGCGTGAAATAATCCTATGCGTGGTGGAGTTCTTTGTGCAACGCGTAGCAAATTTTACAGTGCGCAGTTGCAAATGGAAATGGAAATAATGAATGATAATCTTCCTTTTGAAACTGGCCCTTGGAGATGTTAGATGATTCGAGGCATAAAAACAATATGGGTGTTATTAGGCATTAATTTGAATTTTTTTGGAAAACCTCTAACCTTAGCAATGAAAATCATGGTGCTAACAGGGCCCATCACACCAACATCAAGGAAGAAAATGTTTAATCTTGTCTGTACTGATTACATGAAAAAATGGGTAGAGGATAAGGACCTACTCAAAGCTAATGAACAATCAGTAGAAATTTTTATTTCTGAGGATATCCTCATGAGATTTTGTGTTCCCAAGGAAATTTTCATGGATGAATAGATACAATTTACATATAGACTCATCAAGTCCATTATAGAGCAGTACTAGATCAAGCATAGAACTTCCTCCCCTTATCACCCCGAGGCCAATGGGCAGGTAGAGTCTACCAACAAGGTATTGGAGGCCATATTGAAAAAAA
>SNQJ01S0196400.1:5707-23213 GCA_010110895.2 Picea sitchensis
TGTTGTTCCCATGTGTTCCACCTTGTTTTCCTGCAAGTACCCATGTGTTTCTTCAAGCTCGATGTTTCCTCCTCCTACTCCGGAGACATTCACTTGCAACCCAAGTCATTCCATATCTCTCTGTTAGCCTCAAAGGTCATCCCAGTTTGTTTCTTAGGCTACAGGAGAAACCTAGCTCAAGCAATCCGCAATAAGAGAAGAGGGCTTCAGGAGCAACCTGGCTTGGGGAAGCCACATCAAGAGGACTCAGCCGCCCAACTCTGCTCCCCCTATTTCTTGCAATATTGAAAATATCTGAGTTATTTCATTATCGAAAAGGTAAAATCAATTCTCAGTCTTGATAGTTTTAGAGATTCAGTGTGAAAATGAAAATAGTAATTTCTAGACTGAAATAATTTGAATGTAGGAAATACCTGAAAATCCATAATTCTAAGCCTAGCTGCAATAAGCTCTTTGTATATCGGAATAATGTTGAATTTTGTATCCGTCCAGTGACTTCCATGTTGGACTCTTTCTGTATCCATCCAGTGGCTTCCATGTTGGACTCTTTCACATTCAATGGGGGTGCTTCTTATGCGCCTTCCTCCTCCTCCTTGTGCACCTCTTCTTCTTGTTGTTGTTGGACTGGTGAGGCAGCAGCTGATAATTGATCTCCATCCACGCGATGAGATGAAGTGGATACTCTCAATGGAACCATTCTTCTCCCCTGGTTTTTAATAGTGACAACGACCATCAAGGCATGATGGGGCTTCTGAAATAATAGTCTGCAACTTCTTCCATAGTTGTGAGAAGCAGCAGTAAGACTTATAGAATTACAAATATTGATGTAAGATGTAATTAGTAGTAGAGATTAGGGGGGAGTGTTGGAGGTATTAATTTCTACCTACCAACAACCACCACAGTTCGAGACTCTTCTCCACCAACATCCACCGACGCTTCCATATATTTCCTCTGAGAACACTCTCGATGCTCTAGAGTCTTCCAAAGACTCTATAAATACAAAGCAAATGTAATCGTGTTGATCACATTGAGCAATACAATTTTCTATGTTATATTTCTACGTTTTTTGTGCTTCTACCCCTTCAAAGACAAGGTGCCCAACTACAAGATTGTATGGCAATGTTTCATTCAGTAGTAGAGCAGTGTTCACAATTCAATTAGGAAGAATCCTACTAGTTGTGTTTTATTTTATGGCAGAGAAATGTTCACAATTCACTTAAGAGGAAACATGTCATAATCTAAAGCACACGGTCTGTAGCCAGAAGAAATCAAATGAAGCGAACCAACAGAATATTACAATTTATAAAGATTTTCTCTGGACCTACAAAAGCCTTCAAAATCGTTAAAGTTCCCTCTCAACTGTATATTATTAAAAATATTATTAAAAAATGGGTAATCTTTGTGCCTACTTTCTTAGCAGGCAACTTTATAATAGAAGGACCGACACGTGTATATAATTAAAAAAAATGGTTTAAACTTATTATATCAAATGGAACATGCCATCTATTGATAAGCACATTCCTCTCTAGAAAGTGTCTGATAGACAGTATTTAAGTTGTTTTAAACTTTGTACATTAATACGTAATGTTTAAGTTGTTTTAAACTTTGTACATCAATACATAATGTTTAAGTTGTTTTAAACTTTGTGCATCAATACGTAATGTTTATAGTCTCTTCATCTACTACATTTACATGTACTAAGCTATCAATGAATTGAGTGTAACTTACAACTTCCACTAATAATTTACACCTCACACAAAATACCAGTTTGACACTGCTTTTTCCCTAAATATAACACCTTTCAAGGTTGGAAATCTTCCTCAGAAAACGGTTAAAGAAGAGGAGCTCGTCTAGCTGGCTATCAAAGAGATTCTCAGAATTATAGTCTTGTGAAACAAAACTATCCATTGAAAACAAACCAAATGCTTCTTGTTTGTTTTGTACATAACATATTTCAAATTACTAAAGAAGGGACTTGAAGATTTTCTTCAATTTCTCTTGTTGTTAATGTTTCAGATGATTTATCGCAGTTATTGTTAATGTTTCAGATGATCTACAAATGCACTACAAAGTTTACAACTATTCAACGATTTATAGCAGTTATTGCTAATGTTTCAGATGATGATGGTAGATTAATAGACATAGATAGCAGTAAGCCCGATCAGATGGTCGTTGGGATATCGATTTCAACAGTGCTTTTTATTTTTCCCCTATTCTGTTTCCCTGGGTTCTTCAATTTTCCAAGTTAATGTGTATGATGGTGGATGGGATAGCAATTCCAAAGAGTGTTTTTTTATTTTTCCCATATTTTGTTTCACTGAGTACTTCGATTTTCCAAGTTTGTTCATGTACAGGAAGAGATCACCACAATGTTTCCTTAAGTGATTAGTTTCCTCTTGTAGCAACAGAGTAATCTTGTGTTTTTTTTTTAGAATTGTAGTAATCTTGTGCTTTCTTTATAATTCTCTTTTGTTTTCCAGTCTCCATATTAAATTTGTTCTTCAAATTTTAAACTTGTTCTTTTGGAAAGTAATATGGTGGTGGTGGTGAATGGTAGATGCAAGGTTAATTGGAAAACTAAACTTGTGCCATTGGTGGTGAATAGTAGATGCAAGGTTAATTGGGTTTATAAAAAATGTGATCAATAGTCGAGTTACTATACTAAATGAAATAAACAAAGTTTATTTACTAAAAAAATATCCTACATAAAAAAGACAAATAATTAAAATAGGACAAGTAATATATAAATAATGAGTATAAGATAGATTGATATATTGATTGAATATAATGCCATGTGATAGTATATTTATATGCATTGACCAATCATGATAGTTGATGGATCATGTCCCTATGTGTCATTTTATTATTATTGTTATTATTATTATTTTATTTATATAGTTTTGTTCATTATAAAGGTATAGAATGTTAACAAGCCAAAATAAAATATAGACATTTGGTTGGTTTGTGGTAGCATTTTCCACTTCTAGAAAGGAAGTGTCAAACACACATCATGGGACTTTATCATTGGGTCATTAAGAACAATGACATAAAATTATATCATAGTGGTCGTAGACAAACTAACAAACGATGTCTCTTTTATTTCACTTTGACCCACTCATAATGTTGTTAAAACAACCAAGACTTTTATAAAATAGATCATAAGACTACATGGAGTTGTAACACCCTATTTCCCCCAGTCTATAAAAATAACTATATTGGCCAAGAACTATGGTAAACTCAAAGATGTGAATGTTTGATTTGACGGACCTTTGTATAAAATGTCGATAAATGTAAATTATGTTATGAATCTATGTTGCATGACTGTTGGGAGGGGGATGTGCTAAAAGAGACCACGATGGCTAATGAGAGCTGGTGGAAAGGACCTAGAATGGTTCTGTTAACTTCCACTGAGTCAGTACCGTACTGGTTTTTACTTGCTCAAAGACCAAAGCAGCTCTCTGACCCTGGAATGGATTTCCCGTCAGATTGGTAGGTGGGGAGTCTCCTCAAGAGTTAATGAGGGGATGGGGTTGAACCGCCCATCCATAAAAGCTCTCAGACCTAACCACGGATGGGGAAATTCATGCCACACTCAATCTTGCAGAGAAAAAGGCAAGAGAAGAAGTGTGGTAAAGGGTAGAGAGAGAGCGTGCGCGACAAGGATCGCAGAAGAGAACTAGAGAAACTCTGGAAACACGGGGAGTTATGAACATAGGAGAAGGAGAGTAACTTTTGTCCTGGATTATTTTTCTGTATCAGGAGAAGGAGAGTAACCTTCGTCCTTGACTTCCGTTGAGCTGAAAGTAGGAGACTGAATCTCAAATCATCCTGGTCTAGCTCAGGGGTGGCTAGTGGTAAATCCGTTTAGAGTCATTGAGCCTACGGTTGGGTGGAAACGAGCACCCCTCTCAGCAGTTACATCACGCCTGGTGGATCTGATAAGTGTTTTATGCCTTGTATTTTGAATTGAATATCATGAATACATGCCCATGTTTATATGCCCATAATGATTTCTGTGTGGAATGATTGCCTGGTGTTTTAGACTAGAAATAATGGATGCATGTGTATACTTACATGCCATAGTTGGTTTTTGTACAAATGATTAAGTCTAGGGAATGAGTTCGCTCCACTGAGAATTGTCTTGTTTGCTTGATTCTTGTAATATTCTGGGAAGGCTCCTCGAGAGTACTCTTCCCCAGGAATTACCCCATAAACCTTGGAACCGTACCGAACCTTTACCCAGAGACTTGACTAAGATCAAGGAAAATTTCCCAAGAACCATTTGAAGGTTCATGCGATCTAGGTCTAGAAACCTTATGCAAGAAAGAGTAGCTCTCTAAGGTCTCAGAGTCGTGGGATTTTGAAGCTCTGAGAGGTTGAATTTCGTGATTCAAACTCAGAAAGGATAGCGAGTCCAATTATCGAAAGAGAATACCCCATCATTTGGTAGACGAAAGGTCGGAATCCCTTCGGAAATACCCCAGATATGTCAAGACCGATGGATCTAGAGGATGAGCACAGGCGTTAACACCTCGACCCTTTCAGCCTTCGCAAGTAGATATGGGATCCAGGACCATAGATCCAAGGATTTGTCGAAGCTCTATTGACCATCGATCTTAACCTTTGCATAGGCAGGAGAGTGGACTCGACAACGTCCTGAAAGTCCTGAAGTATTCGGAACCATCCATCGGCACAGGACGTGTGGCAATCGGGTAGCATTTCGCTGACTCGCGACTTGGAGTGGTCAAGGGTAGGACTGCACGAACTCATGATTCACGAAATCGTGACATTATCGTGGTCCTTGGATCCAAGCCACGGGAGAACCGTTGGATCAGAACTTCTGCATGGTATCGCGTATCGGGGGTTCAAAGGTTGAAAGAATTTCTTTTCGACTATAGAAGTCGTGAAGTGCCAAGCATCGAGGGCTTGTGTGAACACGTGGTACATCCGTTAGGTGGGGACTGCATGGTTGACACGTACCGTAACAACAAGCGCCCAGAGAAAGGTGGAAGCGAGTGACAGGTGGTGGACACATGTTGCCTGGGAAAGAGTCAACCCATTGTTGACTTATCGTGTTTCGGGGATTCGCAAAGGAGGAGTACGAGGGCTCAACACTCCAACTTGCGAAGTCGCGATATGTGAGAAGTGATAGTGTTTAGCCTAGCCTATGGTTATATGTAGCAGGCACTAGTGAGGAGGGATCCATACCTGTATCGCATTTCGGGTATTGGTGTTTGGAGAAAGAGGAGTCGAGAGCCTTGACTCTCCAACTCGTGAGTTGCGAAAGGCGCTTTCACTAAGGCCAGGTTGTGGTCTCTTGGAGTAGTTTAAGGGAATGGATGGTCTCCACTAGGCCCCGTAGAAATTCAGTGATTCTGTCCCTCAAATAAAAGACAAAAAAAAAAAATTAGTCGTCGTAGTGGGTGTGTGACAAATTGGTATCAAAGCATGGTTACAACACTTGGCCTTCTTGGGCTCATGAATGAGTTGTGCAAAAACTCCATTTGAAGTACTCTTAAAAGGAGTAACCCTCTATCTTAACCCCCTTTATCAAAAGTCGAAGTTAAGAATGAAAATTCCTATTGTGTGTATGCATTTGAAAAATATGAATTATGCGCTAGTTATAAACGAATATAAATATTGACTAACAACAAATGTTTTTCCTGCACACAAGTGGACGATCAACCACGGGGAACTGCATATGCATAGAATGGTGACGCACCATGAAGTGGGGGATGGATCCCACAATAGAGACGAAGAGTCTGATGAAAGGAGAGCGGTAGAGACCCCTCAAGATCTAGCTGAGACTGTGAGAAGCCTCATGGTCGAACTACAGAGCTGCAAGGATGACAATGAGAGGTTGATAAAAGAGCAAGAGAAGCAAATGGAAATTAATGCAGTCTTGTTGCAGAGTTTATCCGACATACAAAGACAATTGTAGTATGGACCTGACACCAATCACATGGACCAACGACAAACAAAGAAAAGTTGAAGTCCACCTGAGATACGGAAACGTGGTCTTTTAAGTGGCCACACTGGGAAGAGCACCTCGAGAAAGGTCCACCCCAGAGATAAGGGACAAGTGTCGGACGATTCCTCTGGAAAGGAAACTGGCGACTCAGAGGGATCTTCTAGTAGCAAAACTAGTTCTTATTCCCGAAGAAAATGAAAGAAGTGAAAACATTCCAAAATTCATAATCTCGAAGAATTCAAGAAGGCCAAACCACCCTCTTTCGACAGTGAAATAAAGAAGGGGAAGGAAGCGGAGGCCTGGCTGCTTGGACTAAATAAGTATTTCAGAGTCCATGACTTCTCAGAAAACTTGAAGGCCCAAGTAGCCGCTTTCAACTTGAATGGAAAGGCTTCCATTTGGTGGGAAGACCTTAAGAATGTAAAAGGGATTCATGAAGAGGACCTATCTTGGGAATGGTTTGAGAAATACTTCAGGAAGATGTATCTGTCGGAAAAGTATTTCGATGGAAAGNATCTATCGAAAAAGTATTTCGATGAAAAGACTAAAGAATTCTATGAACTCAAGCTGGGAAAACTCACCATCAAGGAATATGTCAGCAAATTTATTGAGTTGTTGAGGTACGTACCCTATATAAAAGCAGAAAAGGAAAAGGTGCAATGATTCATCAGTGGACTACCTAAGGACTATCAAAATAGGATTGAGTTTCATGAGCCAAAGACCCTAGAAGACACTATCCGAAAGGCCAGACATTATTATGAAAAGCTTGGGCATCAGACAGAACCTCGCGAAGGTTGGAAGCAGAAGAATAGTTCGGGATTCCAGAAAAAGGGGTTTAAATCCCCAAGATTTAAAAACTATAAAAAGGACTCAAGGATGAGCTTCCCAACCCGAAGTGTACATCAACAGAATTTCCCCTCCCAGAGAAAAAATAAACCTTCTGTATCTACCCCGGGAAAGATTGATAACCCAAAGAGAGAACCCTTGAAATGTTGGGGTTGTGGAGAAGAACATCTATTGAGGGACTGCCCTCACCAACAACAGAATAGTTAGAGAATTTACAATGTTCAAGAAGCTACCACCATCAATGACGTGGCCAGGAGTGTGTCGCAAATTTATGCAGCCTTGGATAATAAACAAGCTGACCACCAAGCTTCAGTGGTGGAGATGGAAGGTATGATCACCAACCATCTAGTGTCTATTCTAATTGACCACGGTTCAAATTTGAGTTATATAGCTCCTAAGGCTATTGATAAGTGTAAATTACAGGCACATAAACACGCCAAGACATGGTTGGTACAATTAGCCAGACACCAAAAGAAAGGTAGCGAAGATCATACCCGACACCCAATTCACTATGGGTGAATTCCCACCCAAGCAACCCTTAAAATACTACCCCTAGGATCATATGACACGGTGATTTAGTATGGTGGCTAACCACATATAAAACAAATTTGGACTATTACCATAAAACCTTAGAATGTGAAGAGTGAAGAAGGATAACCCTTCAAGGGATCAAAACTGTCTCGGTGAGGCGAATATCATCCTTCAAATGAGAAAGTATTGAGAAAGGGATGTCCACTATATCGTCTGAGGTGTTGGAATCAGTTGAAGATGAAAAAACAAGCCTCAAAGACCACCCCACAATAAGAGAATACAAAGATGTATTACCAGAAGAGGTACCAGGTCTACCTCCAAGGCCAGGACATTGACTTCTCGATAGAACTTGCACCAGAGGCGGTGCCGGTGTCTAGGACACCCCTACCAGATGAGCACACGAGCTAGTTGAGATGAAATTACAACTAAAAGAAATGATGGACAAGGTTATATCCATTGCATGTCTCCATGGGGAGCACCGGTCCTACCGCTTGTGAAAATAAAGATGGTACCCTTCGATTGCATATATTATAAACAGCTCAATAAGGTAACCATAAAGAAAAGTACCCCACCTAGGATTGATGACCTATTAGATCAATTGGGAGGTACTTCCATCTTCTCAAATATTGAATTGAGATATGGATACCACCAAGTCCGGTCAGGGTAGAAGACATCAAGAAAACTACCTTCGGGATGAATATGGTCACCTATGAGTTTGTGGTAGTACCATTTGGATTAACCAATGCCCTTGCCACTTTTAAGTGCTTGATGAAACCAGTAGTAACTCATCAAATTCCTAGACAAATTGTACTAGTTTATATTATTGATATATTAATTTACTCCAAGAATGAGGGAACATGAGGAACATCTTAGACTGTGCTTCAAGTTCTCAAAAGAGAACATCATCTCTATGCCAAATTTAGCAAGTCGCACTTTTTTCCAAAGAAAATACATTACTTGGGCCATATCATATCTGAAGAAGTAGTAGTAGTAGACTACGACAAGATCAGGTCTATCATGGAATGGCCTACCCCAAAGGGCGTTTCAGATATCAAATCCTTTATGTTGGGGATAATAAAGGAGATTTATAAAAGGATTCTCCAAGATTGGTTGTCCAATCAACGCCCTCCGAAGAAGGGAGCTAAATTCACGTGGACTGGGAATGTGAAAAAGATTTCAATCCTAAAACATCTAATGACCCATGCACGTGTTGAAGATCGTTGATCACGAAAATGACTTCTAGTGTGCATATGCACCGCAAGTAAGGGCTTAGAGGAGTCCTTATGTAAGGAGGAAGTGTAGTCTTCTATGAATCTCAAAAATTGAATGAGCGCGAAGTCAACTATGTGACCCATGATCTAGAGCTGGCATCCAGATTACTTGCTTAAAAATGTGGAGAGCGTACACCTCATGGGAAGAATTTGTATTTATGGCGGACCACGTGGATTACTAGATATTTGTTTGACCAAGCAAAGCTCAATGCCAAACAAGATATATGGATGGCTTTCCTTGAGTTTGATTTTGAAATCAAAACATATTAAAGGAAAGAGGAAAATAGGTGGTTGATGCCCATAGTAAGAAGTATGAAAACAATTCACTGACGTTGAGCACTATGAGATGAATGTCGAGAAAGAGTCAGGGGAATACTTACTGAAAGCGAGCCATTCTTCTAGGCCAGGTGACCTGGTACACAGGCAAGAACCCATAGAGATAAAAGTATGAAGGCTACCAGGATGTAGATGGAGTGCCTTTGCTTACAGAAACAGATTGTATGTTCCATATTGTGATGACTTGAAGAGGTTCATAATGGATGAACTACATAAAGACAATATACTGGTCATGGGATACTAGAAGATGATCACGACCACCAGAAACAATTCTATTGGCACGGATTGAAGAAAGACATAGTAGTACCAGCCAAATGCATAGAGATACCAACGGTTAAAAGCGGAACATGGAGCACCCAGTGGGATTATTACAACCTCTACCAATCAGGAATGGAAATTGGAAACCATCCCATGGATTTCATCAGGATTACCAACCTCGACCAAACAAAATGATGCCATCATGGTAGTGGTGGATAAATTGAGCAAGTCATCTCATTTTATCACAGTTAAGTTGACTTGCAAGGCTATAGACATCGTAACATATTCATGAAGGAGATATTAGGACTACATGGTATGCTTAAAGAAGTCATGTATGGCGGAGACCTGAAATTTACTTCCAACTTTTGGAAATATCTGATGGCTGGTCTGGAGACCAAATTACTATTGTACGACCTATCGTCCTCAAACCGATGGACATCTTGACAGAAATATTGAACCAAATATTAGAATACATGCTAAGTATGCATGTAATACATCAACCCAAAAAAGTGGGAACATTACCTGCCACTAGTGGAATTATCCTACAACAACGGCTACCAAAAAATCCCTGAAGGCGAGTCTTTTCAGAACCCTCTACGATTGAGCCATGCAACACTCTAGTCAGGTTGGGTAATCCCATAAGCGAAATTACTAATGGACCGACATGTTGAAAATGGAACAACAAGTGATTACGATAAAACAAAATCTAAAAGGTGTTTCGAGGCAGGGCGAGAAAAGTTATGTCGACCGAAGAGAACTCCAAGAGAATTCAAGGCGAGAGACCACGTATAACTTAGGGTTAGGCCCAGGAAGAATTCCATGAGAATGGGAGCATGTGTCAAGCTGACACCTCGGTATTGTAGAATTTTTGAGGTCTTATATAGAGTGGTACCTATAGCCTATAGGCTGCTTCCCTACATAGTAAAAGAACATAATGTTTTCCATGTTTCATTTTTGAATAAATATGTGCCGATTCTAATCATATAATTGGTAGTGCGTGATCTAGGTGGAACCGGAGGGAGATTTCCTTCCAGAACCTCAATTCATCTTGGACAGAAAGGAAACCCAGCTCGGTAGAACCTTTGCATAGGTCAAGGTGCAATGGAAACATTTGGCCTAGATGAGGCTAAATGGGAAATGAAGGATTCCATGGCTTGAGCATATTTGATTTTGTTTACTTCTGAACATACACGTTATATTGATATATAGAACATCGAGGATGATGTTCCTTTAAGGAGGAATTGTAACACCTTGTTTCCCCAGTGCAATAAAAATAACTATATTGGCCAAGAACTATGGCAAACTCAAAGATGTGAATGTTTGATTTGATGGACATTTGTATAAAGGTCGATGAATGAAAATTATGTTATGAATATGTGTTGCATGACTTTTAGGAGGGTATGTGATAAAAGAGACCAAGATGGCTAATGAGAGGGTGGTGGAAGGGACTTGGAATGGTTAGCGTTAACTTCCATAGGAGCGTTACCATCTTGGTTTTACTTGCTCAAAATAGAAAACAACTCGACTACACGGAATGGTTCGTCAGATTGGTAGTTGGGGAGGCTCTTCAAGAGTTAATGAGGGATGGGGGTGAGACACCACCCATGCACATGAAAGCTCTCGGACGGTGACCACGGATAGGAAATTCACACCACACTCAATCTTGCAGAGAAAGAGCAAGAGGGGAAGTGTGGTAAAGGTAGAAGAGGCGTGTAGCCCGAGGGGATGGTGGAAGAGAACTGGAGAAACTATAGAAACACAGGGAGTTACGAACATAGGAGAAGGAGAGTAACCTTCATCTGGATTATTTTTACTGTGTCAGTGGAGAAAGGAGAGTAACCTTCTTCCTTATTTGTTGAGTGGAGTAGGAGATTGAATCTCAAAACATGCAGTGGTCTAGCTTCGGGGGGTGGCTAATTAGTGAAATCCATTTGAGTCATTGAGCCTATGGTTGGATGGAAACAAACACCCCTTAGCGAGTTGCATCATGCACAGTGGATCGATAAGTGTTTTATGCCTTTTATTTTGAATTGAATATCATGAATACATGCCCATGTTTATATGCCCATAATGATTTATGTGGAATGATTGTCTGGTGTTTAGACTAGAAACAATGGATGCATGTGTATGCTTACATGCCATAGTTGGTTTTATACAAATGATTGAGTGCAGGGCATGGAGTTCACTCCCTTGAGAATGCGTCTTGTTTCTTGATTCTCATAATAATGGGAAGTCTCCTCGAAATTACTCTTCCCGAGGGAATTACCCCATAAACAGGCAAGTACCGAACCTTACCCGAGACTTGACTAAGATCAGGGATAATTTCCCTAGAACCATTTGAAGGTTCATGCGATCTAGGTCTAGAAACCTTATGCAATAAAGAGTAGCTCTCTAAGGTCTAGGAGTCATGGGAGTTTGAAGCTCAGAGAGATTGAATTTAAGTGATTCAAGCTCAAAAAAGATCATGATCCAATTATCGAAGAGAATACCCCATCGTTTGGTAGGCAAATGGTCAGAATCCTTTCGAAAATACACCAGATCTGTCAAGGATAATGGATCTAAAGGAGGAGTGCAAGCGTTAACACCTCAACCCTTCGGCCTTAGTAGTGATAGGATCCGGGACCGTATATCCAAGGATATGTCGGAGCTCTAATGACCGTCGATCTTAACCTTTGCATAGACAAGAGAGTGGACTCGACAACGTCCACGAGAATCCGTATTGAGAATCGTCCATCGACACAGGATGTGTGGCAGTCGGGTAGCATTTTGCGACTCACGACTTGGAGTGGTCGAGGGTAGGGCTGCATGAACTCAAAATTAACAAGATCATGACGTGATCGTGACCATTGGATCCAAGCCACGGGAGAACCGTTGGATAAGAACCTCTGTGTGGTATCACGTATTGGGGGTTAAAAGGTTGAAAGAATTTCTTTTCATTGCGAAGTCATGAAGTGTTGAGCATCGAGGGCTCGTGCGAAGACATGGCACATCCGTTAGGTGGGGCTGCATGGTTGACAGGTGGACATAACAACAGCGAGGAGAAGGAATTAGAGCCCGGGTGGCGAGTGGTGGACACATGCGCTGGGAAAAGAATCAACCATTGTTGACTTATAGTGTTTGAGGATTACGCCAAAGGGGCTTGATACGAGGGGCTCATCACTCCAACTTCCTTGAGAAGTCCGCAGCGAGAGGTGCTAGAAGTTAGCAATAGCCTACAGTTATATGTAGAATGTGCTAGTGAGGAGGGAACCATGCCCATATCATATTTCGGGTATCGACGTTTGGAGAAGAGGAGTCGAGAGCGTTACGACTCTCCAACTCATGAGTTGCAAAAGGCTCTTGCGCTAAGGATAGTTTGTGGTCACTTGGAGGAGGATAAAGGGAAGGGATGGTCTGCACTAGGCCACAGCCAGAAATTTGAGGGATTACGTCCCTGAGAAAAGACAAAACAAAAAATTTAGTTAGGTGGTGGGTGTGTGAAAAGAGTATCCATAGCCATCGTTTCTTGCAAATACACAAAGTTTATCTCCAAATTCTAGAAGAGTCTATTCCAATATTGGACATACAATTGAATTTTAGTATCATCCATAGTGTAATGTACAACCAAAGAGAGTTAACTAAGTGATTGAAGACATGTTATGGATGTATGTGATACAAAAGTCATCAAAGTGTAAAGAGTATGTGTAATTGGTGGAATTTAAATACAATAATCAAAATCATGCATCCTTGAGAATAAATCGATTTTAAGCCTTGTATAGCAAAAAAATGCAACACCCTAAGTAGTGAGTTGGGATAATCCAATAAAACAATTGTATCCACGGTTTTCTCAAAATAAAAACAACAAAGTTGTCAAAAATTAAAATCTAAAGGCAACTTGGGAAGAACATAAAATTTATGTAGCTAAGAATATAATGCACATGGAATTTAGTGTTGGGGATCTATTGAATCATAATTCATCACCTACTAAAGCACATAAAAGAATTGTGGAAACCTATATATATATATATATATATATATATATATATATATATATATATATATAAGAGTATTAATGTTTTTAATAGGTGGGGTCCCCTAGTAGAAAACACAGTGGAGTGATTATTTCCCAACAATACGTTTCCCTCAACATTTGATATATCATCAATTTTAGTTGAGGCATCATTTTAGATATGGTGTTTAGATCAGTGTTTTAATGATTTCAAAATTTCCTTTGGTATTTTATGAATCAAGGTCTATGCAAAAATACTTGTTTTCATAGATGGAAAGTGTGATGTATAGAAGTTTGTGAAGACATCAAACTATGATCAAAATAATATATTCATAAATGAAGTTGCAAACACAATTGTGTTCTCTCCTCATCATAATGGCAGAAATAAACATGGCATCAATGAAATTATTCATTTGCAAAGAGCATGGATTTTTATGTTCGTATGTGATTACATGCCTAGTGAAATGGAAGTTTGTTGCCTATACTTTGGCATTCAAGGTATATTAAGATTAAATATTTGAGTGACATAAAATTTAAAGGATGTATATGGTTTGATTATAGCATTTTCATTGTCATATAGAAAATGCAAAATTCATATCTATCTATCTATCTATCTATCTATCTATCTATCTATCTATCATATATATATATATATATATATATATATATAATTTTGCATTCATATGTGACAATGAAAGTACCATCAATATAGTCAAGAATGTCCAAGGTATAATTTTTTTCAAACTCTATGTATATGAGTTGATTTGTCATTATATTAAGTCATACATGGGAAGTGACTGTTCAATTCATATGACATGCTTGATATAAGAGGTATGGTCATACTATATAGTTTGTTAATATACAAAAAATGTGGTTATAACTTCTGACCCACTAGACTTGGTATATTAGTACGCTACATGAGATGGATGGTTGTCATAGTGAATAAGCATGAGTTTAAATGTTTATATGATATGGTTTGTGATAAGGTTTAATACGCAATCACTATGAATTGAAACCCATTGATTTTGGAATATGCATATGAATTGAAACCCATTGATTTTGGAATATCTATGGAGGCCCACGAAATAAACTTATTAAGCTCACTCATTCTTGTGGTTGATTCACCCTTCCCTATTTGCGCGTTGTTCGCTCAGTTACCTCCATAGCCATCGGAACATGCTTTCCAAGTACTTTCCATGGAAGGATTGGCACCTTTGATTGCCACAACATGGAAGGACTAGGCACTGTTAGATGGACATGTGTCGGCCCATGCCAAGTAGTTGTATCTACGTTCAAAGACATTAAGACCTGATTTCTCATGCTTTGTATGAGATGAGCTAGACACTTTTTATTTGGCAGAGCGCACAACGCAAAATGTTGAAACTTAATGTAATTACTATATCACACTGATGAAAGCACCAACTTTGAAATGCTCATGTTAACTTGTAGAAATTAATGAGACAGGTTTTGGAATATTTAGGTTTAGTATGAGGTTTAGGTGTCTTGATATGGCTAAGGATTCAAAAAAAAAGAAGCACCTAATCTCTTAAGTAGGGTTTAGATGTATTCGACACGAAGGCAGACGAAAAATTAGTTTCAATTTACAGTATTTGCAGTACAACTATCAAACAATTACTACCTCAATCTTAAATTGGAAGATGAATATGTCTTTGAAATATCTGATATAGATAATGAAACAGATAGATAAGGACAATCGCATAAACATGATGCAATTCTCAAACACAAAATTAGAATTTTGTAATATATGTTGGTAAGAGAAAGATGATTGGGATTGTTCACAAATGTAAGTATTAAATTATATCCGGTTTTGAAATATGATCAAGCATTATTAATTGTGTATCCTAGATAAGTGCCTTCTTAAATTATTATTATGATTTCACAAACATGCATTATAATATAATATAGATTGCATTTCCTTTAATTCAAGTTGTATATTCAATGTTGCATGGAAATGTGCTCCAGGGCCCCCCACTCCCGCTCAGAGTTGCTCCTACTACCCACAGCTCCAATGCTTCTGGAACTACTTGATCCTGGGAATTTTTTTGTGAAGGACCGCTCCTGCTCCTTTCTATCCGCTCCCTGGAAACATGATTTGCAAAAATATAATGATAGCGCCAAGACGATTACTGTTCGAAATCCAGCTTTTGTAGGTTTTCCCGAAGGTGACACTGGAGGTCTACAGTCACATTTATACAAATCAATAATGAATAATAATGTGCATCAATAATATATACCAGTATTAATACTTCATTTAACAGCGCACACTCTCACATAAGTTTGAAACCCTACATTTTGTTTGCTTTCGTTGTCCCCCTGCTAGTTTGTCTCTCCTGAACATGGATCTGAGAGTGGGAAATCCTTCCCCTTCTTCTGAGGCCACAGCGTTCTAATCTTCCAGCAAAGGAAGTAATTTAATCACTTCTAACCAACGAAGTAATTAATTGCTTCAATCTGTAATAAACTGAATCTCTTTTATCCAGTCACAAATCTGATAAAAATCTCTAATTGCTAATAAACTCTTGAAAATCTTAACCCATAACGACGCGTTAAATCCCCCACAGATTCCATGGAGAACTTCAATGTCACTGCCAAGATCGTTACCAGGGACACACACAGTTGCAGTGATTATGGATATAAAATTAGTTGCGTTTTTAGTGGCCAGTGGATCTCAATGCTCTAGAGTCTTCCAAAGACTCTATAAATACAAAGAAAATGTAATCGTATTGATCGTATTGATCAATACAATTTTCTGTGTTATCTTTCTGTGATACAATTTTCTGTGTTATCTTTCTGTGTTTTTTATGCTTCTGACCTTTGTGATCAATACAATTTTCTGTGTTATCTTTCTGTGATACAATTTTCTGTGTTATCTTTCTGTGTTTTTGTATGCTTCTGACCTTTCATTTGGTATCAGAGTTTGGAACTGGGATAACTCCCTCACAGGAGGCCCAGGATCCTGAGAAGAGAGTCACCCAGCCAGTTCAGATAGGAGTGAAGGATTTACTGTCCGCTGTATGTGTAATGAGCAGAAGACTGATCTGCGTTGAGGAGTTAAAGCTTCAGCAGGAGTGCAGTGTTTTTTTTTTGACTAGGCAGCGTGGATTTTGACAGCGATTAGCAGTGTGATCAGGATTGTCCTGAGGAGGCCGCAGCTTCCAGGATAGTCGAGATCAGTAAAGAGAGGACCGGCTAATAGAAAGACTGCAGGAGCCAAGAGGCATAGAAAAGTTCTCAGAGATAACATTTAGGGCATCACCAAACCTGCCATCCGGCGTCTTGCAAGAAGAGGAGGCGTCAAGCGTAACAGTGGCCTCATCTATGAAGAGATAAGAGGCGCTTGAAGATTTTCTTGGAGAATGTTATCAGATATCCGGTGACAAAACACGCGAGGAGAAAGACCGTGACAGCCATGGATGTCGTATACTCATTGAAGAGGCAGGACCGAACCCTCTACGGCTTCGGAGGCTGAGAGGTCTGCTTTCGACTGTTAAATCTCTTTGGGGCTGAGAAATCTGCTTTTGACGGTTGATTTGTTTGGGTTATTCTCTTTTGGGTTGTAAGTAGAATTGGCAGCATTGTTATCTCGGATGGCTCTCATGGCGTTTTCATTTCGAGTATCCCCTACGTTCGCTTTCCCTCTGAAAGCAAGAGACGGTAATCAGATGCGTCGTTCTCAGACCCTGGTTGTCAGATGTGCAGACACGCAGAAGGAGAGCGGCATCTGCAGAGGAGGAGGCATCACTCATATCCGGTGACAAAACACGCGAGGAGAAAGACCGTGACAGCCATGGATGTCGTATACTCATTGAAGAGGCAGGACCGAACCCTCTACGGCTTCGGAGGCTGAGAGGTCTGCTTTCGACTGTTAAATCTCTTTGGGGCTGAGAAATCTGCTTTTGACGGTTGATTTGTTTGGGTTATTCTCTTTTGGGTTGTAAGTAGAATTGGCAGCATTGTTATCTCGGATGGCTCTCATGGCGTTTTCATTTCGAGTATCCCCTACGTTCGCTTTCCCTCTGAAAGCAAGAGACGGTAATCAGATGCGTCGTTCTCAGACCCTGGTTGTCAGATGTGCAGACACGCAGAAGGAGAGCGGCATCTGCAGAGGAGGAGGCATCACTCAGCCGCGTCCCATTTCGCTGGCCATGCAAAAGTTCTTAGGCGTCTCCGAGATACCTCGCACCAAGGCCATTAAGAAGATATGGCAGTACATCAAGGAAAACGAATTGCAGGATCCTGCGAACAGAAGGGAGATTGTCTGTGATGAAAATCTCAAGAGCATCT
>SNQJ01S0196402.1:0-17407 GCA_010110895.2 Picea sitchensis
CACTTTTCTTTTTCTCCATTAAAATATTCATTTAATTAATAATTGGAGAGAAATACCCTCAAAGAGGGGTTTAATATTAATAAACTCACTTTTCCTAAGTTTCACTTTATAATTCGAAAGTGACTTTACCAATATCATTTCCCCA
Organism: Picea sitchensis; assembly: GCA_010110895.2. Lineage (NCBI taxonomy): Eukaryota > Viridiplantae > Streptophyta > Pinopsida > Pinales > Pinaceae > Picea > Picea sitchensis. Next base: position 146 of record SNQJ01S0196402.1, read on the forward strand.
ACTCATCCGTCTAATGGTTTACGGGAAACGGTGTAAACCACCACGGTATTCTGACTGCCTAGGGAGAATGGGACATTACAACACATGGCGGGCTTGAAACAAAACCTTGCAAACTATCAAGACAATAAATTCAAGGCAAAAGTGGAGCTAGGTGATGGCACCTATGACATAAAAGGGTTTGGATCTACCTCTTTCCAATTTCAATCAGGTAATATCTTTCATATTAATGAAATTCTTTATGTCCCTGGTCTAAAGAAAAATCTAATCTATGTTCTAGTTTTAGAAAGTAAAGGTTACTCAGTAGCTTTCTCCAAAGGGAAGGCCCTCTTGTGGTCCTCAAATGAAGATATAAGCACTGCTATAACTATTGGAACTCGTGAGAGTGGATTTTATAAAAGTTCAGGTCAGGTTGTTCAAGCTCTAGTTCACGAGACGGTAAATCCCCGCGAGCTTTGGCATAGAAGACTTTGACATCTCAACTACAATGCACTTCCAGGTTTGCAAAAGATGGTGACAGGTATGCCAGTGTTTTCTTTTGAGCATGATAGTGTTTGTAAAGGTTGTTCACTTGGTAAGAATACAAAGAAACCCTATCCTCTCAGTAATAGAAAATCAAATGGCATTTTAGATCTAATTCATTTTGATCTTTGTGGGCCCATGATTGCCCCATCTATGAATGGTTGTATTTATTATATCATTTTTATTGATGATTGTTCTCGTAAAACTTGGATTTATTTTTTAAAGACTAAAGATGAATCTTTTAACAGATTTCAAGATTTTAAGAATCTTGTTGAAAATCAAACAGGCAGACCCATCCGAGTTTTCAGAACAGATAACGGTAAAGAATTTGACTCCTTCAAATACGACGAACTCTATTGGGCTTCTGGAATTAAGAGGGAGCTAACTGTGCCATACAACCCTCAGCAGAATGGGATTGCTGAAAGAAAGAATAGAACTATCTGTGAAGCAGCCAGCGCCATGATGTATGACTAAAACTTACCTTTATCTCTTTGGGCCGAGGTTGCCAGTACTACAGTCTACATTCAGAATAGATGTCCACACAAAGCCTTTGAAGCAAAAACTCCTGAAGAATTTTTTACCGAAATTAAGCCCTTAGTTGATCATTTGAGAATCTTTGGCAGTCCAGTCTATATTCATTTTCCAAAAGAGAAGAGGACTAAGCTAGAGCCCTCCGGAAAGAAAGGAACTTTTGTGGGATACAGTGAAACCTCAAAAGCTTATAGGATTTATATCCTAGGTCAAAAGTTCATCGAAGTAAGTAGAGATGTGACTTTTAATGAAGAAACAACTTTTCGTCGGGCCAGAGAACTTCCATGTGATTCAGAGGAGCAGGAAGCTCCACCAGTTGATTCTCTAGATTCTCCTCTTCCAGATGAGCAGAGGGAGGAAACCTCAGAACTTCCAGTAGATCCCTTAAGGGATACTATTGAGTTTCCAATGGAGATACCTCCTGTCAAAAGGAAACCAACCTGGTGTCGGGAAATATTAAAAGAAGCAGAAAAACATTCAGCTCCTAAGGGCACCTTTAGAGAAAGCAAGAAACCATATAAGTACTCCGGTCTCATAGCTAATTTAAATACTGTGATTGATTCAGAACCTTCCACATTTGTAGACGCCTCCAAACATCAAGTGTGGAAAGATGCTATGAATGAAGAATATGATTCTATTCTAAAGAATGATGTATGGACCGTAGTTCCTAGACCTCATGGCAAATCAATAGTGACTTCAAAATGGCTTTATAAGATAAAGCATGCAGCAGATGACAGTATTGAGAAATACAAAGCGAGATTCGTGGCTCGTGGTTTCTCTCAGAAAGAAGGAATTGACTACGACGAGATTTTTGCTTCAGTTGCCAGGTATACTTCAATAAGAATTATTATCTCGCTTGCAACAGTTTTTGGTTGGAAACTTTACCAAATGGACATTAAGACTTCTTTTCTTAACGGTGAATTTGAACAAGCAGTATACATCGAGCAACCTGAAGGTTTCGTGATACATGATAAAAGATCTCATGTGTGCAAACTCAAGAAAGCCCTGTATGGGTTAAAACAAGCTCCGAGAGCTTGGTATGGTAGAATAGACAGTTTTCTACAAAGTCTTGGATTCACCAAGAGTATAGTAGATCCAAATCTTTTTATAAAGATCGTGCAAAATCATCCAGTTATCCTTGTCTCATACGTGGATGATCTGTTCCTCACTGGAGAGGAAAACTTGATAGCTTAGACTAAGAGGGAGCTTTCTGCAGAGTTTGAAATGAAAGACTTGGGGCTCATGCATTATTTTTTGGGCTTGGAGGTTTAGCAAAAACCAGGAGAGATCTTTCTCTCACAGGGTAAATATGCAGTTGATGTGCTTCGCAGATTTGGCATGATGGACTGCAAATCCATGACCACTCCAATGATCTCTAATCTAAAGAAACTACAAGATCAGGTCACAGGTTCAGATCCAGAAGATCCCACCTTATATCGGCAGATCATTGGGTCTTTTATGTATCTCGTACATACAAGACCAGACATTTGTTATGCAATAAATGCTCTCAGTCTGTTCATGTGTGAACCGAAACATATACATATGGTTGCTGTGAAGCATATTCTGAGATATGTTCGGGGAACTATAGCTTATGTTCTCAGATACACTTCCAGTGGAGGTGTAATGCTCCATGGTTTTACAGATTCAGATTGGATGGGCAGTACAGTGGATCGGAAGAGCACTTCTGGATATTGCTTCAGTTTGGGTTCGACAATGATTTCCTGGTCTAGCAGGAAACAAGGCTCAATAGCCCAAAGCACTGCAGAAGCATAATACATTGCTACAAGTGTTGCTAGCAGAGAAGCAATGTGGCTTAGGAAGCTACTTTCATACTTGTTCAGTTCAGAGCTTGAATCCACAGTCATTCACTGTGACAATCGGAGTTATGTAAAGCTCACCGAGAATCCAGTGTTTCACGACAGATCGAAACACATTGAGATGAGATACCATTATGTTCGGGACATGGTTCAGAAGAACGTTCTCAACATTCAGTATGTTCCGATGGCAGAACAAACAACAGATATTTTTACCAAGCCACTGTCCCTGACAAAGTTTGTATACTTTCGTGACAAGATTGGTGTAGCTGAGAATGCCTCTCTTGCTAAGAGGGAGTGTTGAATTTAATGCAGCTGCAAGAGACATTCTCCGGGAGGATGGCAAAGACCCTAGCTGAGATCTAGGGCCCCCAGTGCACTCCTGGGGTTCTTGGTTTGGGACCAAACAGTCAGTGCCATGGAAAAAGACCCTTGTAAGGGCCCCCAGTAGTTGACTGGGGTTCTTGGTCTGGGACCAAGCAGTGAAGACCCTTGTGAGGGTCCCTAGTATATGACTGGGGTTCTTGGTCTGGGACCAAGCAGTTAAAGTGCCTAGAAATGTCTAGGGCCCCTAGACACCTTCCTGGGTACCCATGTCTGGGACATGGGTTGATCCTTGGTCTTGTACCTTGGTGGATAAGACCCCAGAAATGTTCTGGGGCAACCTGGTCCTTGATCAAGTAGTTGTTGGTGTATGACCCTCTTTGAAGGTGGGCATGACCACATAAGGGATGTGTCCCATATGCAGTGATGATAAAGTTATAAAGGTCACCTTGAGAATGAATGGACAAAGCATTGCCACTAAGTAACCCCACCTAAACCCCCCTTCACCTTTACTTGCATTTGTTTGGGGATTTGTTTTTTGCTTTAGGGGTTAAAGTGAAAATATTAATTAAATGTTTTAATTATAACATGTTTAATTAATATTTATATTAATTAAATATGTTATTTTTTAATTATTATTTTTACTAACTTACCCTAGCCTAAAATGTAAATAGAGACCTTTCCCCTTACCTTTAATACACTCTAATGTTATCCTCCAAGAAGGTGAGGGGATCTCTTCTAGTGTGCTGCGACCCTCCTTTGCAACAGTAGTCGAGTCTTGTGACAGTTCAGCCCTCCAGTTTTCTGCCTTCTAGTCTTTGCAGCTTGCATGCTTCTTGTTTGGGGATGTGTCAAGGGTTGTTGCAGGGCTGTTTTATGTTGCTGTGACCTGTATGTTCAGGATTGAAGTTGCTGCTCTCTTCAACAATCCATAGACCTTCTCCTAGAGGTTGCTGTCCTCCCTCTCATGTGCAGATCTGGATCTCTTCTTAAGCCGCGACCCCCTCTAACTGATTTTTGAGACAGCCGTATCACTTGCTATCTTCTCTTGCATAAGGGTTTTGCTTCTAGGAAATTTCTGAGTGCATGAGGGTTTGATTCCAGAAATTTCTGTGTTATGTTTAAAGGGTGTTTTCTTCTTGGTGGCATCCAGTCTGTTCATTCTCTTGGCAAGAGATCTAACCCCTGAGGTAGATCTATGATCCTTAACCTTTTTCTGAGCATAAGTTTTATGGCACTTCATCCATTGTGTGAGGCATGACCCCTTCAATGATCACAGCTAAGACTTCAAGGTAATTTAGATCTGTATGTTTCTGAAGTTTTTTTATTGTGTATATCTATGTGTCTCTAATCTTAGAATCTGTCTTGTCTTAGATCTAACTCAGAAATCTTTTGTTTAGATCTATTTTTGTTTTTGATCTTTTTGGAAATTGTTATTGACTAGATCTAATTGATTAGATCAGATCTATACTCAGAACTACTATTTTCATGCTGTTTGCTGGGAGTCTATTTCAGAATATCTATAGATCTATCTATCTTGCTTAGAAATAATTTTTGCTTAGATCTAATCATTGCTGATGATCAGAATCAAAATGACAGTTCAGATCTGAGTGTTATGCACACTCAAAACTTGTTTTAAATGTTCAAATATAATTACTGTTCACCTTCTTATTTTCTTAAGTTCAAATAACTCAGTATTGTCTTGGTTTACTGTTCTAAGATTGATTTAGTTGTTTTATCTTACTGAAATTTAAAAGACAGTAATTGCTCTGCTTTATTTCCCTAAAACTAACACCATCATTAGAAGACTCTTGACCTTCTACTTTCTTCTTCTTCTCTTCATTACTCTTAGAAGAAGAACCTCTAGTAAAACCAGGAATGTTGGACTTCCTAGCATCTTGCATATTCTTATCTATTCTTACTGCATACTTTTGTGCATCCGCAAGAGTTTGTGGATCCTTATCCCTTAGTTGATATCTCATTTCTCCCTCAAAAGCTTCCATGTAGTGAATCAATATTGATGCTGGAGGAGGTTTTATATCTTGATGGAGACTTTTAACCAAGTCATTAAATTTTTTGTTGAATTCTTCCATGGTTTCATTTTCCTTTTTCTGACTTGTACTAAGGGCAACTAGTAAGAATCTGTTTTCTTTCTGATCACCCCATCTTTTCATAAACTCAGTTATTATACTATCTAGGGTGTTAAACTTGTCTGGACCAAATTCAGAAAACCATTTTGCAACATCTCCTTCTAAAGAATACACAAATAAAGTCTTTTTCACATCTTCCTCATCATGACCATGACACCATTTCCCAATACATAAGTTAAAATTTAAGATGTGGGATTTGGCACTAACAACATTATTTCCCTGAAAGGTAGGCAACTTATCAATAGCTTTGTCAGGGATGTCGTGAGGAGCACCTTGAATGGCTGCAAAATTCAAAGGACTCAAAAACGAAGTCATGGTTATGTTAGGATGTTTAGGTGTTGTAGTATTAACACTTGGTTGATTATTAGTTGAAAACAAGTGATGTATATCAGAGATTGCTTCTTGGAGGATGATTAGGTGTTGTAGTATTAACACTTGGTTGATTATTAGTTGAAAACAAGTGATGTATATCAGAGATTGCTTCTTCTCCAAGACTATCAAGGAGCCTACGATGAACTAATCTGTTTACTCTCCTCCTATACACCCTTTCAGGTTCAGGAAGAGCGTCCACCAACCCTTGCAGGTTACTCCTAGTAGGGTACCTCACAGAATTATTCAATGGAGTCGCCACTTGGAAATTAAGCAATATCGAATAATACACCCAAGTTTAAAATTTTAGGGAGGAAATTATTACTTTGTTCTAAAAGAATAAATTAACGTTAAGTCGTTTTGACCAAGGATAAAAGACTTATCCCTGACAACGACGCCAAAGATGTTGCCGTCCTAATACACACTTGCAAACGTGAGCTAAGTCCTGCTCACTTAGTGTGTCCTTGAAGGCACAATACCTAGGTTCAAAGCCCATGCTGTCACTTTGACTTGAACCTCTTCCGTCTAGGCTTACTCCTAGGGAAGCCAAGGGGGGTAGACCCTAGTTACTAGATGAATTCTAGGAGTTAATTTTAGTTTATTAAAGGTGAGGGGAGACTAGCCTATATGGAAAGCAACAATGCAAATGCAAATCTTTAAATGAGAGTCAAACCTTTCCCTAAGTCAACTATGACTAGTGCCTAAGGTTGGGTAAGGGGTCAATTAGATTATACAATTAGAGGATTAAATACAATTATACAAGAGACAAATAACGAGATAGGATACAACAAGAATTATGTTACAATTGAGATATACAAATTGAAATATACAAGATAGCCTAAAATGAACAAGACAAGTTAGAAAATTGCTTAATATATGTAAGACGAATTAAAGAATATCTAGGACAAGAAGTATTCTACTTACAAAATGAAATGATTGAAATATATCATACATTAAATATTGTGAAATGGAGATAACTACAAATAACGATTTTACAAATATACAAGGAAATTAGACTTTGGACCAATCACATGAGATAGCACAATAAAGATATTACTTGAAATGTGAATTGCTTGAAATACCCAAATGTATGAAAAGTGAATTGCCTTAAATGTGATTGTAAGACTTGAAGTGAAATCTTGCATGAAAATGAATCACACCACCATTAGATTACTTGCAAAATGAAATGTGAGGTTACATCATGAGATTGCCTTGAAACATGTATTGCATGTGTTGTGAATGTAGTGTGTAGCTAAATTTTAATAGAATTTAGATGTCACTTTGATTAAGGGATCAAGTTTGATAGATTGAGTCCTAGACTATGTGACTACCCCAAAACCATTATTATTTTGACCAAAAGGGAGTGCTGGGTGCTCAAGAAGTATGGCAACAAGGCCTACCCTAGCTCCATAGGTCAAACCCAAAGTTTCAAGGTACTCCACTTGGAGGACGTCGAGCGCCGTGAGATTGTCCCCGACCTAGCCTCCAACCATAGGAAACCATATCAAATACCTCGAAAACCATGTTGAAACCATGTAGAAAGAGAGAATATGCTAGGTGCTTCTCATGTGAATGATAGTAAGCATGCAAATGTGCAATCCTCATCTAAAACCATTCCAATATGCTAGGGAGATCATCCCTTAGGCAATCTGTACCACCTCAACATATAGGTCACGCCCGAGCACAACATAAGTAACGGGGAGAATGTGGAACACCCACTCCTACCGACAAGACTATGTAGTGTGCACTAATATGCCACCATAATGCTGAAATACATCATAATAACCATGGTGCTCAGCAATAATCAAGCAATGGAATCTTGCTAGGCTCGAGGGGCAGACACAAATTAATCTACACCAACCACTTTCCTCTAGACATCACACACCCACCGTTGATGCAGTGGTCGGTCATACCATAAGGGTTTATGCCAAGGAAGGTGTGTGCATCCATAGAATAGCCCTTGTATCTGTCAAAAGATCCATCAGTGTCATTAAGAGATGGCTGTCTAGCCACCAGTGCAACTAGATTGTGATGAAAATCACAGGTGACCCTCATGCAATATAAGGGGTAACAAGGTTTTCACAAGTTATTTTATGTATGAGTAGACAACACGATAGGGCTGTTTGTGGGTTGTTAATTCCAACTCTGCTCACTCCTATTCTCATTCGAAAGAAGCGCGTAGTTGTTGCCCTTCCTAGTTTTCTCTTGACTCCACTTGCTAAATGGATTGACACTAGTCTTGGTCCACCTGTCACTTTTTAACAAATCTATATTACAATTCTTGTTTTACCAAGGATTAACTCTTTAGTTCATCTTGAGCTTCCATTGCATATATTTGGTAATCCTATCTTAGGGATACCTCCCTTGTGCTGGAGGAGAGCCAACTTATGGGATACCTCTTAGTTCCTCCACGGTCTTGCTTGTGCTTTAGGACTTTATCACAAGAAGTGAGGTTTTGGGTGGTAACACACTATAAACACAAACTTCTTTTTTTCTTAGTAGCCATGCATGATGAGTATTAGACTTATCGAATTCACTGGGGTGGCTTAACATTTTGTCAAGCTCACTAGTGAAGCAATGCATTATTGGCTTGAAAGGTTGTCTGATCCTTTAAATTTTTATTAGCATTGAGTAGATTCTTATGATCTTATTCTCTCTAATACGAAGGTGGCTTGCATGAACATATTCCTTTTGGTTTTAATATTTATAGTAGAACATCTTGCTTTTTCATTCAAGTATGGGTCATTCAACCATGCTTTTCTCATTTTAGTCTAGAGTTTGAAAGCTACCTCGAGTTTTTGTATGGAAAAGGTGGTGAGTATCTGTATCACATGGGATGAAGAAATAAATACGTTTTTAACACTTCAATCTTATCATTGCTCCATTTTAGGTAAGCTTGCAAAGAGATTGCTATTCAGTCACATTTTTATATGGTATCATGGCACATGATTCTAAATCGACACCTGTATAGGTAACACCCGCCATTATTTTAGGGCACACAAAGGTGAACCTAAGTTGCAGGAAACAATACCCCCCCTGTTTCTCCCCCCGAAACGAAACGAAACGCTAGTACAGGTACGGTACAGCCAGGAAACACCGCCGGCTGTACTATACGACGTTTCCCGATTTGGAAACGCCATATGGTACCACCGATGGTGTTTCCTGGCCGTACCGGCCCGTACGGCCGACGTTTCAGGCATCTTTGAGACGAAATAAGAAAAAAAAGGGGGCCATGAGCCCCTAAACAATCAATTATTTTTTTTTTTTGCATTTTCTTTGTTTTTCTTGCATCATTATTGCATTTTTTTTGCATCATTATGTTTTTCTTTCAATATAATGTCTTATTTTAAAAAAAACTATATATATATATATATATATATTTTTTTTTTTTTTAAATTTTTTTTTTAATTTTTTTATATACGACGTTTCCCCCGACGTTTCCATTTTTTGGGGGCATGTTTCGTACCGTCCCGGTTTCGGAAACTTAGAAATGTTTCCTCGTTTCGTGCAACTTGGAGGTGAATTAATAGGCTTTACCGTTCGTTCTTCTGCGAAAAGAGTATGTCCTAACTTGTTGAGTTCGTTCATTATAACACACACGTCCTATGCAGATATCATAGCTAATAGAGAGAATCTTGGAACCTGGTAGATGTAAAATTACATTCGAGTGACAAGTTTCACGAAATCAAAACCAAAACCAAGTGATATTAGTTTGGGCTTTTTCTTGTTCCTTATTTTACAATGCTTAGTTGTATTGTTCCATCCTTCCCTTCAGTCCAATGGAAGTACTAAGTGCTCCGTATTGACTAGAGAATATTTATCTAATAAATGGAGGTTCCTATTGTGCATTTCTTGACTTTTCTAACATTCGTTTTTTATGCTCTCTCATGAATTGCATGTATCTTTTTCTTTAGAAATCATGATTTCGGAATATAATTGAAGTTACTTTTCATTCAATTTGTTGGTTTGTTATCCTGCAATGTTCGCTCCAGTTAAGTTTCTTGAACTTTTTGGGGACATTTTTTTGGGAAGTTTATTTTCTTGGTTTATCTAGGTCTTTTCTATTTCTTTTTCTGCTTTTCCCTATTTTAAATTGGGAAGGTTCCGCTATATTTCATGGAAAAATACTCTTGTATTTGTAAATTGGAAAGGGTTTTACCAATTTTCTAAAAATTAATAGCTTCTTTATAGGGTTTGCTTTATTATCAATTAAATTTTAAATTTTAATATTTTGAATGACCCTTTAGAACATGGTCTTTTAATACAAGGCTTTTTGAGATTGAATTTTTATGTCCACTGATTCTATAAAATATTCTTAGATGAGTGATATTTTACATATTTTAGCCACAAGAATTGATCTCTAATTCAGTGTTTCATTTTACCCTGCAGAATGATGCAGCTGATATATTTTGTGTTATCTTAAAGTGTTTTCCATCTTCTCTTCAACAACAATATGATAATGTGCGTATTTCTCAACTCCCAAAAGTGTCATTTTGAAATTATATTTAGAGGATTTTATATACATTTTTGTTGTTTTAACAGTCAATGTCTATGTTTTTTAATAAAAAATTAAGATGCACATGAATAACAATATTGGCTTTTTATTAGTATGTCATATCATTATACAATAGGGATTTTTCTTAGAATATTTATTGCAAATATCAAGATCATTCAAACTGCCAAAATCTTGTAATTTGGACAGTGACTACACATTGCCATGACATGAAGGGTAAATAAAAACATCCTCATGTTGATATCCAAAAGAAACTATATTGTGTAACAAGGTACTCAACATATAGAGAATGATAAATTGAGTAGAAAATTTCAGTATGTGTCCAACATGGGTTGTATAATATTAAAGAACTTGGGTGTTATTGTTCTCTGTATAGTGCATATGCTTCATATCTTGCAGTTCTTGTGATATTGGTTTCAAATTTTGTTTTTTAAATTGTATATTGTGAACGATCTTCTTAAAAGTATCGATTGAGCTTTGAAAGTGCTTGTTAAATGATTGAACTCATTGCACACTTTATTGCATAGATCCATGGGTTACAACCTTGGGATTACTTTATTGGTGGTATACAAACCCAAGGGTTGTATTTTGATTGGCTTTTTCAAAAATAAAATTCACTGATTAACAAAGTATTTATAAAATCTTAGCTGCATTTTCAATATAAAAGTGCTAATCAAGATATGTTTCCAATGATTAGAATGGATAAATAGTGAATTATATGTTTTATAATTATGATTGATCTCGAAATGGAATTTTGGGAGGAGACTCTGATGTCTTGACAATCCCTGTCTACATTGATAACGTCACATTCTTCTCTAAGTGATGTTTTGAAAGTTGAGAAGACACAACATTCATTATAGGCCTTGCCAGTTGAGAAGGCTCAACAAGTTTCTTCTGCATGTTTGTTGAGTTTTGGTAGTGGTAGTTCCATGCAGGGTTCAGAGCAACATTTGTGCATTTTGGGTAGAAAATTCAAAAAACAAATGCCTCTCCTTCTGTTGTCATGTCCTCAGGAGTTTTGTGAATGCTTTGAGAAAGGGTTGACAAGCATACAGAACAATTTTTGGGGTGAGGCGTGCAATGTGTTAACGATGCTTTAGGAAGGTATTGGAGGATTTATCTTTTACTTGATACTTTATCTCTATAAGGATTTTTTTACTTTTAAATTTGAGTCTATAACAACTAAATTGAAAAATTGGATTGGAATCCTGGTTTTGAGGTCATGCAAGACTATTCTAGACGCTTTGCTTCCTGACTTTATTCTTACTTTATCTCTTAGTTATCTAGAATGGGCAAGGGTTCCAAATTCACATTCAAAGTTCTTGGTGGAAGATGTGTTGGAAATAATACATGTTATAAGAATTTTCTCCTCCTTCATGTGTCAGAAGGCAATGATACTCTCTCTTGGGCAGAAATTTGTGTAGAGTTTGACAACAACAAAGGTATGATAGAGGATATTGTATTGGAGTTCAAAGTATCATCATTAAAGTAAATTCTGGACTACAAGAACATGGAATTTCATGAATATAGTCACATGTTGTTAGTCTGTGAAAGGCACAACAACCTGATATTGGTTGAACATGTAGAAATAGCTGAAGAAATAGGTATATAATAACACTAATCAAGAGTAGAACACACACACAGAGAGAGAGAGAGAGAGAGAGAGAGAGAGAGAGAGTTGTGTCCGCATGAACAAGAGAGATATGGTGCCATAAGGCTAAAGGATCAAGAACAAGATGAATCAATATGGTACCAATAGGAGAGAGAGAGAGAGAGAGAGAGAGAGAGAGAGTTGTGGACCCATGAACAAGAGAGATATGGTGCCAGAAGGCTAAAGGAACAATAACAAGATGAATCAATATGGTGTTATACACGAGGCATGACCTTCGCTACCTAAAGTACTTAGCCATATACAATTACAAGTAAAGATTATGATCATTTCAACAAAAGATGGTTTTCAAAAATTTAAAAAGAGGAAAATGTGTTTTGCATGGGCAAGGAAAGATCTCAATGAGGCTATAAAACTAGTGAAAGAGTATAGAGGCCAACTTTTCTTGGAAAGTAATAGCCTACAATAGAAGATTGGGATTTATTTTATTTATAATGGTCATATGATAATATAGTACTTTAGTATTAGGTGTTTAATAAAGTTATGTGACTTAACTAAGTCACATGTCATTAATAATGCCAATTCTTAATTAGGATTAAGGCATGTATTGATACAATAAGGTGGTTACACGAGATTTTGTCTCTCTTTTGTATTGGCATTCACCATATTGAATAAAATATACATTCACTTTTCTTTGTCTTCTCTCTGTATTCTTTCTTTGCAATGTTCTGCTATTCTGTATTTGCAATATTTGACATGGTACTATAGTCTAGGAGTGTTGGAATTTGAGCGGAACAGTGAAGATTCAAGAAGAGTGCGAGGCACTGTGTGTGCACATAACATGAAACAAGGCCAGAGGGATTTGGCACACGTTGAAGCACAATATATAGTAGAGAATAACAAAGCAATGGAGACACAAACACAGAAGGGCATGACCAAAATTAAAGATAAATCATCGAGAAATTGTTTTATTGGTATGTTCAAGTTTTTCTTTAAAGAAAGAAATTTTCATATTTTAAGAAGGTATTGAAGTTTAAAACTTGAGAAAAAAAATAATTTGGCCAACAAGTAAAGATTAAAGAAACGTCAATGATGAAAACAAATTAAAAAAAGAAAAGAAAAATTAAGTCAAACATCTGGAAAGTCTATGATAAAATTGATTGTGATCTCTAATAGGTGGTAGGGATGACGAACACGCATTGATGTTGGGTGACCAACAACAATGATATTTTGACTGATAGGCAATTAAATGTCAACAATGGAGGCTCTACAGGTGAAGGCATTAGGCTGATGAGTAGAGACCAACAACTCACATGTGGTGCATTAGAGGTCTGGTGGTAGTGACTGACTCCCTCTGGAAATACATCTCACGTGAAAATTCTGGTGTTTTGCAGCTTTCTCTTTGGCTTGCAGAGAGAGGTACACAAGCACATCTTCAGACATAGGTATGTGCCTAAAACCTACCTTCCCGAAATACATGCCTAATAGTAAAGACACTCAATAGACACACGGTTCAAGTAGGTTGGTTCAAATGTTCAATGTAGAGTGCTAATGAAGGATTGATGCAAGTGTAGAGGTAAGGTGCCCACATAGAGCTTTGAAGAGGGATTAACTTAGACACAAATAATTTTCTTTTCACAGACATTACATGGAGAAGGGCGCAACAAAGTGTAGTGGGCATTTGCAGTAGACGTAGTGCCCCATTTTTTTTGTGTGAGGAGGTGATACAACATAAAGATGCAAGCACTGGGATCTCCTAAACAAAAAACATGGAAATGGGAGTTTGTGCAAGCGAATCACTTCGTGGAGGTAGTGCTTAGTGCTTAGACCTAAATCTAGTATCGAATTCCTTCACTGTCTCATTCTCCTTTTCCTTTATCTGATTAAACTGAGCTCCAAGCGTCCCACCATCTATCTTTGTTGACCATCTGTTCTTGAATAAGTTGGCAAAAGCTTCGTAGGATGTGAGATGATTGTCAAGGAGCCCTCTGAACCAATCAAGAGCTTCTTCAGTCAATGATGAGGCGAATAACTTCGTGGCCATATATTCATGCTCAATACCTGCATTGTCCATGTCTTGGCCCATGACATAAAGATGGTCCTCAGTGGTTACTACATTGTTTCCTGGGAACTTTGGCAACCACTTGTTGACTTCTTTTGGCATTGTGTTAGGGTATCCTTGGATGTTGGACATGTTGAGAGGTTTGTAGAGGTCCTTTGCCAAGGGTGAGCCATTGGAGCAAGAGGAAGGGCACTATGGAAGAGGGTTTTAGCAACGGGAGACTTGAGAGCAGGCCTTCTTTTGTAAACCTTAGAAGGCTTGAACCTCCCAGGGGGAAAAGGTTTGGGAAAGGAAGGGTTCTGGGAAGGTGGAGTCGCCAGATGAGATTCAAGATGAGATCATCAAGAAAGGTGGAAAGGGAACGTCCCTTGGGTGGAGTCGCCAGGCAAGCTAGGAGAAAGGCTTTGGGATAGCTTGCTAAAGTGTTGTTAGGGTTCCGAAGAGGATTCAAAATCCTCCTCGACAACAACGCCAAAATGTTATCGCACAAGTTGTAGGTTGGGAAAAGCCTGACCCAACCACCAAATGGCGACAACTAAGAGGTCACCTACCCATTGTCACCTTAGGCAGGTGTCCCCGTCACTTTAGAGGTGAGATAGTCACCTCAAGGGGGGAATCCCGATGACCCTAGGGGGAATGAGATGGAAAAAGATGAAGATGGAGAGGATGTCCCTAAAGGTTTATTCTAAGTGGTATGAAGGTCTTGGAGAAGAGTCTTGGGAAGGTCCAAGGCTTGCCAAGTATGTTGAGTAACCTGCATATGATGAAGTACCTGCCCGATACACAAGAAAAACAAGCATATATTGTAATATAACCAATTGGCCAAGCAAGTTAAGCTTGCTGTCCCTAATAGCAGCTGTTAGTAACAATGTATATCAGCAACAAAATAGCACCATAAGCTGCAAGATAAATGCTAGAAATCAAGTGAAGGATACAAGAGAAAGACTAGCTAAATACTAGCAAAACTCAAGATTAAAGACCAAGATACTAGCATGAAAATACAAGGCTGTTGTAAACACTTTCTTCAGCAAATTATATCAGCGTTATGGCTGTAACAATCAATGTATTACAGCAAGAAAATCAACAACTAAAATTCCTCCAAACTTTGCCAAAAGGTGTGCTAGAGCAAGTAAGACAAGTGTGCAAACTTTGGGAAATTTCCAATGGTTGATTTGAGAGTTATTCAAACAATTAGATTAGGGTTTTTGTAGCCCTAATGGATGAAGATGCAAATTTGTAACAACAACAAGAACTATTCTTTTAATGGGGACGCCCTTGTGGCTGTGAGGTGCCTTAAGCATAAGGAAAACAATCCAAGTTGCAAAACGTAAATAAGACAAGAAATTACGTTTCCTAATGCAATATTTTATTTCTCCAATGCAAGATTAGTGCGTTTAGTTATGGGTTAATGGGTTCAAAAAGAAAGTGCTGGAATTACTAAACCCCTGGGGGTGTAAATCCTCATACTTCCCAAGGTAAGTAACCTAGCTAGGGTTTGAAGACGAGGGGTGTAAATCCTCTTACTTCCTCAACAAAACCTTTGCAAAATAACTTTAAAAGCTTGATAAATTGGTGGAAACTAGGATAGGGGTGTATATCCTTATACTCCCTATCTAGCCTTGGCCAAAACAACCTTAGCTTGAATTACAAATGATAATAACAAAGTAGAAA
The DNA here is from genome assembly GCA_010110895.2 of Picea sitchensis. Lineage (NCBI taxonomy): Eukaryota > Viridiplantae > Streptophyta > Pinopsida > Pinales > Pinaceae > Picea > Picea sitchensis. Next base: position 15,708 of record SNQJ01S0196402.1, read on the forward strand.
CCATACCATTCAAGAAAAAACCTTTAACATGCCAAAGTAAACCTCCACAATAGCAAAAGAATGAGATCCAAAAGATAGCGCACCATCATCATCATCAACCATAACCAAAAGAGCATTATTTCATAGCACAATAGGCAAAATACTCCAAGGGTGGCAAAAATTTCAGTCCAAGTACTTCTCACAAGAGGGAGAGTTATGATTCAAATGAGATCATATGATCTCTATTTATACAAAATGTCACTAGCATAGTTTGTCCACATAACTAAGGGTAAACCACAAGACTAGGGGTCAAAAACCCTAATCTTTCCCCTTTTACAAAGTAATATTAAACAATTCACTTTAATTTTATTTTTGCACAAAGAAAACCCTAAAATGAAGGTGACGTCTCTCCTTAGGGGACGTTTTGGCACTAGGAGAAGGTTGTTGGTGATGGGGGAGTGTAGAAAGGCTTCCCAAAGCCGCATGTCAAGCATCCAAGTAACTTCCTTCATGGCCAAAGCCTTAAGCCCCTCAAAACATCCCTGTTCCATTGCATGTCAACCTCACCACCAAACCCTAATCCCCCTAGGTGACATCATGCATCTAAAGGTGGTGTTTTGCTTCTCCTAGGAAAAACGTTTGGCATGTGGGGGCTAGGTTATGTCGTCCAAGTCATCTTCTAGGCCTTTAAAGTTTGATCTCTCTCATCCAGCAGAAGGGCCCATGGCATCCACCTGTGGGCTTCAAGCCCCATGGAAGCCCAAGCTAGGCTTGTTCTTCCAAGGGGGGAATCCCGATGACCCTAGGGGGATTGAGAGGAAAAGTGATGTGATGATGAGTGAAACCTCTATAAGTCAAATTTGGAGATGAAGAATGGCTTGGAAAAGAGTCTTGTGAAGGAGTAGAAGGTTGCCAAGTGTTTGGTACTTGCAAAACAACGTTAACCGTGCCTGGAACAAGACAAATGATCATGAACCAAGCCTTATATCAAAGGGGATCAACAAGATAAGCTTGCTGTCCCAAATTGCAGCAGTACGGAAATATATTTTCTACAGTAAACAAGTTATATCAGGTGCAAAACTAACCACCAAGATCAAGTAAGAGATGAGGAAAAAAAATCTAGCAAAGACTTGTTAAACTTCCAATTAATGAAGCAAGCCTTTGGTGAGTTTTAGGGCTGTTTATTAAGTGTTATCAACAATGTATTATAACATCCAAGTGGCTGTAGCAAACAATTGCTACAACAACAAGATCTAACCACAAGAATTGACAAGTAAACTTTCTAAAAGATAGCTAATGAGTAGTAGAACAATAATCTAGGTTTACAAGTAAATTTTAGCGGTAGATAAGTGAACAATAGATGAAAGAAGATAAGTTTTGCTGCATCCCTAGTGGCTGTAGCATTAATTTATAACAACAAAAATAATTACAAGGCTAAGCTAGATGCCCTTTGTTGACCACCCATTTAGCACTGGTGGTCAACTCATGTGTCATGAAGAGATGTATCGCGAGATGCAGTATTATTGAAGATTCTTGGTTCTATAGGGCTGTGTTTTGCCCAACTACTTATTTTTGTATTTGGAATTTCCGCACCCCTGCATGGGTTGATAATGTAATAGGTCTGCATGAGTCATGTCTAGGTCAGTTACCTTGGCATCGGTTCACTGGGAGAGTTCCTTTCACCGAGGGTTTTTTATCCTCAGGTTATCATTGGGCCTTCC